>JAAGKR010005025.1:35426-54966 GCA_011419295.1 Clarias macrocephalus
GGGGGCGTATGCATAATTTCTCTTGTCATAAATGATACATCAGGTTGCATCAGACTCGCAGAAGTTCCAGAACATTCATCTTTATTCCGCGTGAAAAAAAAAAAACCTCCTGAACGGATTCTTTCTCTGCTTCTTGGTCTTTCCTCCGAAAGAAATGAGTTTCCATTCTTGTGTGACTCATTAACTCAGAACGAGTCGTGTCTGCAGTATTAGGTGTAGTTTTTTCCACACACACACACACACACACACACACCGCTCACGTTTCCGCGCTCTTATCGGCGCTTTTGTTTTTTTTTTCTTCTTCTTCCCCTGACGTCGCGCTCCTCCATGCGCACCCTGCACGCCTGCTCCGAAAGACGCAACGGACGGCTACTGCATTTGCATACTTCGCTGCGATTGGCTGGAGCGCAGCCAGGGTGAGAAACCGGCCAATGGAATGTGGTGTGTGTTTGGGGGGGCGTGGCTGAGTCCAGGCGCGAGCCGGCACCTGGAATGCTGCTGCTGCTGCTGCTGTGACTCTGGGATCCTGTGCGTTCTGCATGTGCGATCCACCCTGATCCTGCTCTGCTTTTCCACTGAGGGAAGAAAATATCCACAGACCTAAATGGCATTAGCAGCTAGGAAATTCTTCCTTTTTTCCCCCCTCCTTCAAACTTTTTGCACTCACAGATCTCCTACACACTAGAACACAAACAGACTAATTGGAGTAAAACAATTCAAAAATATTATTTGCTTAAATCCATTAAGCAAATCCATTCACACAATTTATATATCCTAGTTGAATTGCTCATCAGTGGCTGGAAAAGTGTTTGTAGAAAGCTTTATAATCAGCTTTAATGTAATCAGCGATATTATTATTATTATTTCAGGTTGAAGCCCACGTACACGTCTGTCTGTCTGTCTGTCTGTACAGCCGAACTCTCTGTCTAACTTATTAATATAAAGAAATATATTTTTTAAAGGTTGAGTATCTTACGCCTTGTTTGCTCTAAGTTGTACTTCTTTCATCGTCAGCCAAATACACTCCCTGTTCGGTAATTGGTGAGTGAATCACAGATGAGAAATCGCCAAAAGTAGGTCAGATAAAGATCACTCCAGCGCGTTAAAATTCGCTTCAGCGCTGTTATTTCAGTGGTGAAAAGATGAACTAATCCCAGTAAAAAAAACGTTCATAACGCCGCTTTTACTCAACATTTTGATTTGACTTATGCTACAGATTAAATTTCAGGCAGATATCTAAGTACTGCAAAAGGTTTATTAAATTCTGTACAGCGGCCGATTTAAGACACGGCATGCGCAGTACACACCTGCTCATAACTTCAATGATTTCAATTATGGCACAGGTTTTAACTCACTAAACTTAAAATCATTGAATTAAATCGTGCTGTCGGTGGGCTTTTGCTTGCTCCCGTCGAGGGGTCACTACAGCGAACCATCCGATCCGCACACAACCTGGCACCGGATGCCCTTCCTGACACAACCCTTCCATTTAATCCAGGCTTGGGACCAGCACTGCATCCCATGGCTGGGGTTTGAGCATTGGAAGGGAATTAAACCCGGGCCTTCCGCATGGCAGGCGAGAAACCAACCACTGATGCAACGAGGAACACTAAACCTAAAACGATTCATGATCATGAATGAATAATCATGCCACTGATATTATTTTACACTTAATCAACAGTCCGACATATTTTACTCATGCATTTACCATTCATTCGTTATACATAATGCGTACCCTGTGTAGGCTTGCAGGGGGCCTGGAGTATATCCCAGGGAGCTCAGGGCAAAATGCAGGACGCACCCTGGATGGCGTGCCAACTTACTGCGGGGCACAATATGGAAATCCCAGTCAGCCTACAGTGCGAGTCTTTGATTTTACCTGTGGAAGGTAACCGGAGTAAGAAAAGCACAGGACAGCACAGGAAAAGCATGCACACACACACACACACACACACACACACACACACACACACACACACACACACACACACACACACACACAAACACACACACACACACCAGAGAGGTGAAATTGAAACCGAATGAGAGTAGGAATTAAAAGTAGTTCAGAGTGGTATCCATCATCACTACATTATCAAAAAAATAATACAAAAATGAAGAACTATAAGTCACAAAGCCATTGTGAGCTCCAGAAGCCCCCTTCGAGAACCCGCCACACTAAAACCAGTCATAATATTTAATTCTGTCTTTCATCTTTCAAGCACATAAGCTGGGTGTTATTGCAAAGCCAAGTTAATGAGTTTCCTTTGTTGTGGTGCACGCGGGACAGAATGATCTCTTTGAGACACATTTCTGAAAAGAAGAAGCCTCTCAGTCTTCTGCAGAAACATCTCTCTTTATTCATCGTATTACAGTTTAGATAAAAATCAAAGGTTACACAAAGCTAAAACCGCAGCTGTAGCCCTGTGCACACAGGCTGGGGGGGTGCAGTGAGAAAGCACCAACTGCAGTTTCTGCACAGGACTCGTCCTGTTCCAGTGTGCGGCTCTGAATCACGAGCTATATTAAGTCCTATCTCCGCTAGTGTATTGTGTAATTCCGTGCTGTTTGTAAAGCAATTTTACCAAATTGGACTTAATGGAGAGAGGTTTTTTTCCCGGGTCAATACGAGTATTGACTCAGTTAGACGGGCAGCGTTTGGTGTTGTTTGTGTGAACCATCTGCACCATCTGAACACACTGAACATTCCCACAGTGGAGCCAGCTGGAGCGCAGACTGACAACACACCCGATATACGGCCGCGCGTGGAGCATCTCACACTCCTGGGACAGCTGTTTATTTCCCTAAAGCATTTAATGCAGATAATACCGCGATCCCTACCTCCCCCTATCCTCTCTTTCTGTCTCTGTCTTTTGATCTGATCTCACCTGTAAATCCCACCGTCTCCGTACGATCAACATTCTCAGACAGCCAGTCGCTCTCACGTACCGTGTAATTTAGCAAAACTTCTCTCTCTTTTAACGCTCACTCTGACGCTGCCTGCATGTTTCAGACGGATCAAATGCAGCCAGATGTCTCACCATAATCAGGAAAATTAAAAAGTTGCGTTTTTTAATCTGTAGTGGAATTTTGAATGAATCAGGAGTCAGGCAGAAGGAGAGGACAGGAGGAAGGGAGGGAGGGAAAAGAAAAGCCCTGTTTTTACTCCTCCAGGTTCTGACTGGAGCTAAGGGAGCTGAGACGGTGCCGAGGCCATCAGGAGGTTACGCGCAATCTCGCTCACCGTCTAGCACCCCTCAGAGACCCGGCTGTCCATGTGCCAGTCTGGAATTCACTCCTCTCCCTCCCTCGCTCGCTCGGTCGCTCTTTCCATCTGTCTGAATTCCAGATGTGGAATTTCAGAGCCCTTGCATCAGTGCTGTGCTCTTGCATCATCTTGCCCAGTCTGGAGCTGGAAACTGCTCATCCAGAAGATTGCTTATTCAGAACCCATGCAGCACAATCTGGAATAAGGGGGGGGGGGGGTAATGGAGAAGCTCCTCATTAGTTGTTTAAGTAGTTCATGGTTTAGGTTTTTCTTCATATGATAGAGAGTTCTGAATAGAATGTTCGTCCCAGAAGGACGAACTGAAGACCATTAATGGCTCTTAATACGTGTAGGTCTGAAGATCATCTTAACTCTGGAAACAGATTACGGCTATTTAGGCTTTTTGCTTGGATATAAAATAAATAAATAAATAAATAAATAAAGTACAAGAGATCAGGTCTGACACTAACATGGGACCGATTATGCTTGCTAGAAATTAGCGTTACTTATTTACATAATTATATTTTTTTAAGGTACTTTTCATAGTTTAAAGTTAGTGTTTTTAGCATCCAGAATTGTTCCGCTATGAATCATCTCTGCTCGGAAAATACTTTGCTGTCAGGTGCTATAAAGAACCTTTAATGGTTTCCAAAATAAAAGGAACAGCCCTTGAGAGTTGTCTTTAAGACCCATATGTACAGCATATATATATATGTGTGTGTGTGTGTGTGTGTGTGTGCACATATATGACAAATGAAGAACTCCGTGTTTCTTTAGTGTGTAGCTCTGTGGAGCCAACAACAAGGTCTGAACCCTGGACTCCCTAGAACCCACGCAATGTGCAATGCATTTAATCAAATAAAAAAGAAAAATCCTATACAGTGCATTTTTATCTACACATCCTAGTCATCGCTAGGACAATTAAAAATTTTACCATTTGATTTTCAGCTTCTTGAAGGGTAAAAGCATTGATCGGTGCTGTCTCAGATAATTATAAGGTCCACATGTTGATGTCCGCCGCCGCCAGATCCGCCACGCAGGAACATCCTGTCGCACATCAAAGAGTCAGGGTGCGACTGTTTATGCTTGTGCCACCGCTCGGCTCTAGTGATTAGACCGCTTCTGAGAACGGGAGTACGGCGAGTGCGCCCCACAGTCACCGTGTTCACAGGATGCCGTTACTTAAATGCAAGAATTATGGGAGCTGGCTTGCTGATCATATACAATATATATGCAATATATATGCATGCTCTGTTTTTTTTGTTTTTTATGGTTTTTCTTTGCCTTCATCAGTGTGAAAGGGTTACTGACACTGTACTGCGTCTGCTTAATGGAACAGCAGATGCTAGTGATCATAAATTCGGAGAGACAGACGATCACGTTTATCTTATCCTATACACTTTGATGTAGTTACTACTGTATGTTTCCCCAGCATGCAGTCTAACAGCACGTCTGAGAGACCGAGAACCGTAAACACTTACGCTTAGCCTCCCTTCAGTACTGCTTAAGTGTTACAGAACAGCAAGTTCT
Source organism: Clarias macrocephalus (assembly GCA_011419295.1). Lineage (NCBI taxonomy): Eukaryota > Metazoa > Chordata > Actinopteri > Siluriformes > Clariidae > Clarias > Clarias macrocephalus. The sequence continues at coordinate 40,225 of JAAGKR010005025.1, forward strand.
ATCTATCTTTGCTTATGTGTCCGTCAGCAAGCGGTCAAGGGTACGCACACACCTGTAGAGTGTGTGCCTCATATCCGGGTGAAAATGTATAACTATGGTGTGGGTGTGTGTGTGTGAGAGAGAGAGAGTGTGTAAAAGCTAACGTCACCCTTGGCTGTTACGTGTACTCTGCAGGTGCATCACTCACATACCAGGATGTAAACATCATCAGGTCCTCACACACCTTTGTTACACTCCTGCTCAGCAAACACACTTTCACATAAACGCCTTGCTATTATACACAGTCTTGACGTGTATACGCACACAAACACACACACACACACACACACACACACACACACACACACACACTGAAAAAGTAACTGTTTGCATACGAGTTTACACGAGGCTGAAGATGGAACCATTTCAGAGACTGTGTTAAAGGTGTGGTACAAGCACATACAGGTATAATGTGGTGGGGCTGCACAAAGCTAAAAATAAATCAGTGGAATCTGATTAAATATAACATACTATACTGAATATTGTGATATTCAGTCATTAACAGATTCTCTTGGAAGTACATTTTTATCTCTTTAGACATGTAAGGGTTAAGGGCACTTAGATGTCTAGACGGCCCTTAGATGTCTCAAGGGCCCAACATGGTGGTGGTGGTGGTGGTGGTGGTGGGGTTTAAACCTGAAACCTTCCAATCAGAAGTCCAATGTGTTAACCCCTGTGCTCCCCCTGCCGCAGGACACGGCACCATAACCATACATGCCCATTCACACACACACACACACACACACACACACACACACACACACACACACACACACACACACACACACACACTTAGGGATAGTTTGTGTTAATCTGCTCAATACTGGCATGTTTTGGGAAATCATATGTATTAGAAGATTAATGTCATATATTTGAAGATAAATATAGTGGGCACGGTGGTGTAGTGGTTAGCACTGTCGCCTTGCATCTCCAGGGTCCAGGTTCGATTCCCGTCTCTGTGTGTATGGAGTCTGCATGTTCTCCCTGTCCTTGGTGGGTTTCCTCCCACAATCCATAGACATGTAGGTTAGGTTAATTGCCGTTCCCAAATTGGCTGTAGTGTGTGTATGTGTGTGCCCTGCGATGGATTGGCCGCTTAATCCTGTATTCAGGGTCACGGGGGGTATGGATCCTATCCCAGAGACTTCGGGCACATGGCAGGTAGACCCTGGACAGGGTGCCAGTCCATCGCAGGGCACAGACACACACACATACACTCACTCATTCACACACTACGGGCAATTTGGGAATGCCAATTAGCCTAACCTACATGTCTTTGGAATGTGGGAGGAAACCGGAGAACCCGGAGGAAACACACCAAGCACGGGGAGAACATGCAAACTCCATGCACACAGAGACGGGAATCGAGCCTGGCCGGGGATCAAACCTGGACCCTGGCGGTGCAAGGCGACAGTGCTAGTCCTAATTATAATTGAGATATATAATTATATTGTATATCTTATACAGTACACTGTTAATGCATTGTCTGTATAGTCCAGTATACTGTATGATCATTTGATCTTCTACTGTACACGTCCTAGCCCCACCATAATAATAATAATAATAAAAATCCCTTTTATATACTTATTTGACTTAAAATTTTGTTTCCATTCTTATTTTACTGTACATATTTTTGCAACTTTCATTTTTTTGTATAAATCTTACTTTCTTGCAGTTTTTTCATCCTAGTGTCATTTCATGTCATTTCATTTCACTTTACGTATCTTACAAATTATTAGATTTTTCTGCTCATTTGCAGTCGTACTGTGTACGTATGGTCGCCTACGTGGCGAATAAAATTTGAATTCGACTCCAGTTTTAATAAATATACAGCACCGTACTCCCGGTCCGTGTTTAACCAGCTCTTTTTCTGCCCCCAGCACTTCTCGGAGCAGATGGAGGATTTCTCCAATGAGCTCTTCAACAGTTTTTTCGACGATCACCTCCTGGCCGAGAGGACGCCGCTGCTGGACATGGAGCTCGAGGGACAGAACCCCGACATCCAGCAGGAGCACAGCTACTCTCTGAGCGGTGACTCGGCTCCTCAGAGCCCCTCCATGCCCATCAAATCAGACGACGATACAGGTCAGACACTCACACACACACACGCACGCACACACACACACACACACACACACACACACACACACACACACACACACACACTGTACAGACTGTACATGCTTCAATTAGTGCAGACTTAAGGCAGCTCATGGCTTTGCACTGGACTTTTAAATAACAGTGAATAATGTTTAAAGCACTTAATCTTGCCGAAGGACCCCCTGGATGCCAGGAATGCAGGGTGACAAGACTTGTCTAGGACATAAGCACTCAACACTCGACTTATTGATATTGTTCAGGAAATCATTTGACACACGCGCACACACACTTTTTTGTGTCTTACAGCTGGAAGAGGAGGACACACAGTCCAATCATTGAGTCACTATGAGTGTTGCATCTTTGGGAAAACTTGCTATTAGGCTCATAATCTAATTATTACTATCATTAGAGCTTTAACATACAGACCATTTCATTGTATAAAAATGGTTATAATTAGAATGGTTATAATGGTTATAATGGTTATAATGGTTATAATGGTTACATTACTGTTGTACCCCCTTCCTTAAGGACATTTGACTACAACAGTAATGTTAGGATAGTATACACAGATACATGTACATACACACAAATGCATGCACAGAAACACCAAAAGAAGCACACACACACACACACACACACACACACACACACACACACACACACACACACACACAGAAAGCTCTTTTTTTCTTTTTCTTCTTTTTGCCGTCTTTCAACCTAAAGCAACTGGAAGGAGAAAGATTCATTATTCTAGATTGCATAAGTGCCGTCTCGCCCCTCTCTCGCTCGCTCGCTCTCTCTGTCTTCGCCTTCTCCTGGAGCTCCAGAGCAGCACAGGGTTCCCTGTCGAAGCTGCAGCTCAGCCTTCCAGAAAAAAGCTGGGGATTCCAGGCAGAGGGCCAAAGCACACATTCTCTCTCTCGCTCTCTCTCACTCGCGCTAAGACCAGAGAAGAATGCAATGCAGGCATCAATAAAATAGAGACAGTATCTGCTTTCCAGATTTTTTTCGCTTGAGCTGGAAATGGGGAAAAGTAAAAGTGTGCCAGGGGGCAAAGCTGAGGAGTGGTGAGGCCTGTAGAAAAATGTTCTGGTTGATCTGAAGTGTTGCATCATCTTCGATTTGTACTCCGTATGTGTGTATGAGTATGTGTGTGTGTGTGTGTGTGTGTGTGTGTGTGTGTGTGAGAGAGAGAAAGAGAGAGAGAGGAACAAACAGAGTCTTGGCCTATGGTAACGCTACAGGACCTCAGGGAGGCCAAGGACATTGATTGATTGATTGATTGATTGAGTGATTCATCTTAAGTAACTTTGTTTTTTTATCTTGATTTTTGATCTTGATTTGGGTCACAGTGGGAATTTTGTGATGTTTGTACTTTATCCTATAGCTCATATTATTATAAGAATAGTATCTGGACTTGTAAAAGTGTTTGGTCTGTTTGAGATAAAGGTGCTGTAGGGCTTCGGCACATGGTTCGTTTTTAAAGTGTGCAGTAGTTCGGCCAGAAGAAACTGAGCAGCGCTTTAAATAAATTTCCACCCCGAATCCTGCAGACTCGATATATTGTATGTTTTGGATATAGAAAAAAAAACTTTTCCTTTAAAAAAAAATATATTAGAAATTCAGGTCAGTCTGTCCCATCCCTTCTTGCCTCTGGTTTTTAAAACCGTACATAATGGTAGCTGTTAAAGCGGATGCTTGATGTTTTATTGCTCTCCTTTTGCTTGTTTCCACAAAACTAACGAGCATCTCACGTTCTCGCTGCTGGATGCGCGCTCGCTCCGGACTATAAGAGCTGCTCTAGCTTAAACTTCAAAGCCTACCGGATCCCCTGCGTGCCCCAGGTGGTAATACTCTTGCAGACTGGCACATGGCTGATTGTTGTAGGGGGGTAAAAGCTTCCAGTGGGTTTGAATGGTTTGCATGCAAAATTGAAATAATTATAGGCAATTTTCCTAAAGCTATTGTGGTGGAGGGCTACGAGACACACCCAACTGGGCCTGTGGAACGAGAATGCAAACGATACAGGGTATTTCTTTGCAGATGTTTTTTAATTCTATGGTGCCGATTCGGACTTTACATCTTTTCGAGCACGGACGCTGAGAAGAGATGTTTACGTCTCCATTACAGAACCTGACCACTCGTCAATTCCGTGCAATCAGATCAGAGAAACTGGAAAGTCCCGAGGATCGACCCCTGATCCAGAGTAGTAGCTAACGTCGAGCGCACGACCTGCCTGTTTTCTTTCGATCGTGTTAGATTAGAGAGGCTCAAGGGAACGAAGCTTTTGTACGGAACGACTTTCTCAGCAAGAACCTGATCCTTAGACTTCTCCTTCAAACGCGAGGGAAGCTTTCCTCTCCTGCTGTAATCAGATTCCCGCTGTTCTCTTTCCCTTACATCAAAACCAGCTGTCCCGCTTTTACAAGGGGACGTAATGTTTTATCGATCTCTCCATTGAGGGTACAAACAAAACACAGTGGTGGTAACGAGGTCCCCTGGTTCGGAGGCTGCTTTTTTTTTTTTTTTTTTTTCCCTGCTCTATGAGCTGGATGGGGGTGGCACCTCCCTCACACCCCCTGCTTGCTCCTTTCTGCTTATGAGGGGAAAATGTCCACTCGGATCACAGTCCTTTTGCCTGGGACTCATTTGGGGGGGATAATGGAGAGCTGTTTTGTGTTAGCCTTTAGCTCGTAAACACAAATGGAACACTAGGCATGGCCTAGCATTAATGACCGACGCAGCTACTACTGCGACGTGATATATAACTTGCTGACATGCTTACTAGTTATACACCCCTGTGAAGGGTTCTATACTCTGTGGATGTTGACAAGCATTAATAAATGGCTGTTTTGATTCGACAAGCGTGAAAAATTTACGTTAGCGTGTCACAGTCACAGTCTGTGATGAATTATGATTAATCACAATTTTATAATACTCAGATTTACTTGTCTTACAAACATGCAGTGTTGGAATAAAGAAATGGTTAGAGAACAGCTGGCGAAGGTTTGAGGAAACAGATTGTGCAGTTTTGTAATATCTCAAATATTAACATTTTAACAGATGTTACGTTAAAATCTCTTGAATGAGACATGAGGCACCGCATGCAGTATCTGGGTAGTATGGGGCGTGGCAACCTACCGACAGCGGGGCTCGAACCTTAGTCGCCTGAGCCACCACTCTCACATCTTACGCTTAATGTATTCTTGTCACAATTGCTCTCTTTGAAGGGAGCACGAGCACACAGCTTTGGTTTTATCCAAACTTCCATCTAGAAGCTTTTTATAATTAAATTAGGGTCAAACTCGGTCATATGATTGATTTGCATTAAAAAAATTACAATATCTTGAACTTAAACCATTGCTTTTACCCAAGCGTGAATATCATATCATATCATATCATATCATATCATATCATATCATATCATATCATATCATATCATAGATCATATATCATATCATATCATATCATATCATATCATATCATATCATCATATATCATATCATATCAAAGATCATATATCATATCATATCATAGATCATAGATCATATCATATAATCATATATCATATCATATCATATCATATCATATCATAGATCATATATCATATCATATCATATCATAGATCATATATCATATCATATCATCATATATCATATCATAGATCATATATCATATCATAGATCATATATCATATCATATCATCATATATCATATCATAGATTATATATCATATCATATCATATCATATCATATCATAGATCATATATCATATCATATCATGGTTCCATTCCTTTCATTGTAGCGTTTCTATCTTACACCTGATCTTTCTCTTTACACAGAGGGCATGTGGGCATTCAGTCAGGACTTGACTGCCATCCTGGTGAAACAGGAACCCAACCTCTTGTCAGAGCCGTCCCCTGGACCAGCGCCTTCTATGCCAACTTCTAGCAGTGCCACCCAGCCCATCCTGCTCAACCCGCCACCACAGAGACGCCACAATCACGACAAGGTAAGAGCTGAAACATTGCAGTGTGAAGAAAGTGGAGCGTTCATAGAGAGTGAGGGAAGTCGAGTGGTGCGGCATGGGACTGAGTCGTCTGCATCAAGCAGATCATGCAACACGGTGTCTCTTGGTTGGGTTGTGACAGACACCTAGAGTCTCATGATACTTCTATAGAATTATATAGACATGTGCATGACTAACAAATGAAATATTATTAACCTTTTAATAAGCTGTAGTACACAGTTTTTATTATCAGTTATGAACAGCAACGGCACTTGGGTGTTGGGAAACCTCTCACTTCCTTCTTCTGCTGCCTCGTCTGAACTTCTGCCTTGCATGAACTTTGTCTGAATCATTCCTGCAACATCATAGCAGCAGCAGCAGCAGCTCCTAGCTCTGACCTTATCTTATCTCTAGAACCTTTTCAGTCGATGTAAATATGACTGTGCAAGAAAGAGAGGATGTACTGTACAGTAAGCTAGCTAATTCCTTCATTCGTAGTAGCTACAGTAATAGGGGAGTGTTGAGTACATTCCTGACTCACCAAAACGAAACGAGGTAGGTTCACACTGACAGCCTGGAGTGACTCAAGTCCGATTTATCCTGACGAGACACAGATGTTGTTCAGACTGGATCCGAGTCACTAGTTTGTGTATATATTATAATATGAGGTCGTGAGGCGTAAATGAGAACATGCGAGTTTTTGCGAAGGCGCTGACGTATATTTCGTACAGTAGCATTGCTAGCGATAGCTGCGAAAACAGCTAAAGCCTGGCATCTAGCTTTCTTCTGCTTGTCATCCTCCAGAGAAAAATCCCGTGCAGATTTTTGCTTGTTTCCAATGAAAGAACTCAGAGTGTTTTAAGCCATACGGCGCGAGCGATCGATGTGTGTATCGATGTGCCCCTGCATGCTGACGCATCCACATTAGAGTCAGATCATTGAATGTTTAATTGCCAATGTGAACCGTCACGACGTGCAAATCCGATCTGACCAAAAAATGTAATGATGTGGCCTGCCATGTGAACGTAGCTTCAATGTACAGTACAGTATAGTCGGGAGAGTATAGTATGGTATCAAACACTACATACATAATACACTGCTCTCCCCAATAGGCACCACCAAGTGAAAATGATTTTTAAAAAGTAAAACGCTATGGCACTGTCTTCTCAAAATATGCTTGATGACTGAGAGGAAGCCTGCTTTCCTCCTACTGTGTCACTCGTTCACACACTCCACTAAGACAGTCGTGGAAACCCAGACGCTCTAACCGACGCGCAGCGGTTTGGTTTTTAGTGCTCTCCGGGAAGCGACTCTACCAGCCTGCTCTAGCCGTGCAGCAGGTACGGTATATCCGCCTGACCTCGGAGTTTTACGCCCCGTATAGGAAAAAAAAAATATTATGGATGACCTCGTGAAAGCAGTTTGCAATAATTTGCACTCGAAGAAACTGAAAATGACTCTCATAAACCTCACACACACTGAGAACCAGAGGGACCGCTGCTGCATTTGGATGAGAATGAAACGCGCACACGCACGCACACACACACACACACACACACACACACACACACACACACACACACATATCCTGAAGTGTTCTTGTAGTCAGCTGGCAGCTTCTACTGTAGCTCCGCCCAGGCAGCATGTTCTCTCTCTCTCTCTCTCTCTCTCTCTCTCTCTCGCTCTGTGTGTCAGGCGTTCACCTCGGTGAACTCTAGGCCTGAACTGCAGCTGCTGCACTTGTTGGCTCTGGCTGTGTTGACGCTGCCTTTGCGTGTGCACTTTATCAGCTTAACACACAATTTCAATTGAACACCAGCAGCATTCCTGAGGATCATCGGTTATATTTACAGAACATTACTCTCAGCTAGGAAAAAACGGCTCCTGAGTATACAACCACAGGACACGGGGGTGGCGCAGTGTGTCGGCGGTTCGAGCCCTAGCTCTGCCAGGTCGCCGCCGTTGGCCCCTTGAGCAAGGCCCTTACCCCTCTCTGACCCCAGCGTACTGGTTTTTTAGGTATTGCGATGGAATTTCAGGTTCGAGGTTCAAGTTCAATCCTACACATTTCAGCATGCAGCAAATAACGGCAAATAAAAGCTGTGTGCATGAAGCATACTTGTGCTTTAAAGGTCCCATATATTACTATTTCTATTGCCCTACATTTTTTCTAATCTAAAACAGAAAAATAATTTATTAGAAACTGTAAAATGATTTAAACTGTGAACACATGTTCATCTCCCCCCCCCCACTGTTTTTAAATGAGAATATATTTTATCGCAATAACATTTTTACTGCACATTGTAAAGTGATACAAGATGTCTTTTGATTGACAAGTGCTGCAGTGACACTTCCCACTGAAGTTTTTTCAGATTTTTTTTTTCAGAAGCCATTTGTCTAACCTGACATTGTCTAAAACATGACTGTAAAAAAAAAAATAAATAAATAACCTTTAGGGTTTCTATAACATTTTATGCAACAATTATTTTTTGAAAGGAATGCCTGTTATGCAAATTTCACTTTAAACAAGCCAATTAGACCCCGCCCCCTATTGTCACCTCGCTTTCCAAATAAAACTGAATCGATTAGATCTCCTCCAAAGTGTGTGCATGTGTAAACACTTCAGGTGGAATAACCCCCAGATCATTTATTATTATTATTATTATTATTATTATTATTATTATTTATTTCGCAGACTCCCTCAGTTTCACTGCTCCTACAAATACTTCATTTGAGTACGTTTGTAAATGAGCTACTGTTAAGTCACGACCTTACAGAGGAGCGCAGCAAAGCCGATCAACAACCTCGGGGGAGGGTAGCTTCTTATATGAGGTCACAATAGGGGGCGGGGTCTAATTGGCTTGTTTAAAGTGAATTTTGCATAACAGGCATTCCTTTCAAAAAATAATTGTTGCATAAAATGTTATAGAAACCCTAAACATTTTTTACAGTCATGTTTTAGACAATGGCAGGTTCGAAAAATGGCTTCCGGAAAAAAAAATCTAAAAAAAGTTCAGTGGGAAGTGTCACTGCAGCACTCCTGTCAATCAAAAGACATCTTGCATCACTTTACAATGTGCAGTAAAAATGTTATTGCTATAAAATATATTCTCATTTAAAAACAGTGATGAACATGTGTTCACAGTTTAAATCATTTTACAGTTTCTAATAAATTATTTTATATCTATTCAGAATGATTTTCACAGACGATATAAATATCTAAGCCGAGTGGAAGAACGGAGTCGGGGTCACTCAGCTGTTTAGTACAGACCTACAGGATCTTGATCTGTATAGCAACATTGATTTAGCCCAGACTTAGCAAGAAAGCCCCTTGCAATCTCTCTCGCTCTCTCTTTCTCTCTGTGCACGTTAGGAGTAAATGCATGCGTCTGCTGGAGTAGAGGATGGCTCAGTCTTCAGCTGTGTTTACTGTCTGAGTCATCTAAGCCCTTTTAAACAAATGCCACCAAATACCATTGAATGTACTGCATGCATCATGTATTTCGCTTCTGGATTGCAGAAGGAGGGAAAGCAGATCTTAGTGAGAATTGGGGAAATAGAGAGAGAGAGAGAGAGAGAGAGAAAAAACACTTTCCATCCTGGGAACTGAAACCTTCCCTGGTTCCTCTGGAGGACACATGCCTAGAGTTCCTTTAATAAAATGGAAACAGCTCAAGTTTCCTAAATCTAAATCCTATATATGTATATGCATACATACATACAGCACTGTGCAAAAGTCTCGGACCCCCTCATTTCTTCATATTACTTTTATAAAACAAATGTTTTACTGCAAGATGCCTCAAAGTGCCCAAAGACACAATGTGACAACCTGGGCAGCGACCTCATTTCACCTCTCGTCTGTTTCAGCCACGCAGCATTCAGCATCAGCAGTATACTAATAATCACCGGCCTGATCATCTGCCATCATCTGCTCCTGTTTCTCACTGGGTCATGTCTTAAATTACATGTTTTCATGCTTGAATGATTCATAGTTCACCGTGTGGCGTAACAAACAAAAAACATTCATGTGAAACTGCTCGGATACAGTGGACTGAAAAAGAGAAGCATGAAGAACTATTCCTTAAGACTACATCAAAATAGAAGACAATCTGGCTCTTTGGAAGCAAAATATGCAGAAATGAGGGGTGGCTCAGGACTTTTGGAAGTACTAAACATACATATACACACACTGTATGCCAGTCTGTACAGCGGTGGTGAGCAGAAAAGCATTTCATAGTGCACATCGAACCCTAAGATAGATGGAGTGCTATGGCAGGAGTCCATGTCGGGTTTCACTCCTGCATGGAAAGAGGATAATTAAGTTACCTTAAGTGCCATAACTCCAGGCCTTAACACCCTGCGCCTCCAGGTCCTGGGTTCAATTCCCATGTCAGGTTTGTGTGCATGGCTTGGTGGGTTTCCTCCAGGTTCTCCGGTTTCCTCCCACAGTCTAAAGACATGCAGATTAGTCTAATTGGTGTTCCCAGATTAACTGTAGTGTGTGAATGTTGACCAGATGGAAATAAATACAATGGTCACCATTGGACTCCACGGTCCCTAGTTGGACTTCAGAGGCTCCTAGATGGATGGATGGACAGATGGTGCCTTAACTGTACAGCATCTGTTTCTACATGAATGCACATACAAACATGTAGTTTCGTTGTGCCTGTGTGTTTCAGGTGGGCCGAGAACAGAACTCAAACACGGTACCTACTATCAAAGCAGAACCCAGAGAGGTCAATCAGTTCCTCAGTGTTCCTACAGGTGATCTTTCTCACATACACACTCACACACCCACACACGACTTCTAATGTTAATGCCTCATATTTAGCCACATATTACCAACCCAGCTGATTTTTGGACTGCAGCACTTAAGTTGCAGTCCTTGTGGTTTTGCTTCTTTAATTTATCAGCTGCCTCAATTTTAGATACACACCTATATCCCTATTCAGGTTTATAAATAAACTTGTCCTGTGGTGTGTGAAGGCCTCAGAGATTAAATGTGCTGAGTACATAGTGACTGTTTACAGAATCTCTCTAGTCTCACACCTTTCGGCTTATGGTGAATGGATCATTGAGGCACTGAGGGTTATTTCAGTTCATACATGGCACAGTGCATGTGTGTGTGTGTGTGTTTCCTGAACAGAAATCCTAAAGATATCCATAAAACATGTCATTTTCAGATCCACATTCCCATCTATAGATTTTCATTGTGTAGTTGCAGTCACCTGATGGCACCTGAGATTTAAAATACAAAATCGTTTGGCTTTGTCATACTTCTGTGTGTATACATACACTATATGGGCAAAAGGATGTATCTAAACCTGTCAGGTATTGAATTCAATCAATCAGGCCCGTTATCCCCAATAAACGGCAATCGTAATACTAGCATACAAGGATATCTTGGACAATGCTGTGCTTCCAAATTTGTAGCAAAATTTTGGGGAAGGACCTTTTCTACTCCAACATGAATGTGTCCCAGGGCACAAAGCAAGGATTATAAAGAGTTCGGTGTGGAAGAACTTGAGCGGCCCTAACACAGAGCCCTGATCTCAACCCCATCGAGCACCTTTGGGATGAACTGAAAGTGAGATTGTGAGCCAGGTCTTCTCGTCCAACATCAGCACCTGACCTTATAAATGCTCTACAGAACGATCGGGCGCAAGCTCCTACAGAAACAGAGAGCCTTCCAAGAAGAGTAGACGCTGTTAAAGGGGGACCGACTCCATATTGAAGTTTATGTATTTGGATGCAATGTCCTTGCAGGGTTGGCCAAATACTTTTGTCTATATAGTGTATGAAAAGTGTTCCACATATGCATCTGATATCATCCTTTTGTGTATAAGATATTTTCTGATTTAACATTAAAAAACAAACTAGAGTACGATACATCGTAAAAGCGCTATCACACAGTGTACAGGTAATCAGTCACTCTTTCTGGGGCTGAATAGAGTATTCCTACATATAAACACAGGTTAAAGTGGGGAAAAAAACACCTCACACACTAATAATCCTGGTCCTAATAAGGTCTCCTAATTTACTAGCCAGAGAATAGCTTTAGATCTGCACTGTGTGTTTGTCCATGCGATGAGGTCTTCATTTCCAGTAGCTGAAGTCATTCAGCTGAATCTGGTATAATGAGCTCAGAACGAACGGACCTGGCTGGGCCAGCTGTGGCCTCTGGATGCATGAATATACACTAATGTGGCACGCCAGACTGTTTAGTATGAAATCCATTTACACCATCTTGTTATTCTGTTTGTTCAGAGGAGCATCTGCAGCTCCCGCCGACTCCTCCCAGCAGCCACGGCAGCGACAGCGACGGATCTCAGAGTCCTCACTCTCTGCCTCCGTCCAGCCCGGCCCGCATGCAGAGTCCTCATTCTCTGGTCCCCTCCAGCCCCGCCCGCCTACAGAGCCCTCATTCGCTGGCACCCTCCAGCCCCGCCCGCCTACAGAGCCCTCATTCGCTGGCACCCTCCAGCCCCGCCCGTCACCCGGCTCGGTCCTCCACAGCCATCTCATCCTCTCCACTGCTCACTGCTCCACACGTAAGAACTGTGCATTCATCACTTCATAACGTATGGATAATGGAGTTATACAGTCCAACCCTGCCACTGTTAGCGAGTTAAAGATAAAAGCAGTTAAACTACAGGGAATGTCTGTAGACTATGGGAGGAAACTGGAGTCCCCAGGGGAAACCCACCAAGGACAGAACATGCAAACTCCACACACACACACACACACACACACACACACACACACACACACACACACACACACACACATAGTCCAAAGATAAAACCTCCAACCCTAAAAGCGTGAGGCAACACCACTAAGCCACTGTGCTGCGTACGTCAAAAGTGTGTGTGGGTGTGTGCTTGTGTATTCACACCCGTACATAAACACATGGAAAGTAGCTCAAGGTAAATCATGAATGAAGGTGTAAACATTTACAGAGAACTTCAAGAACAGTACAGCGATGAGCCTCTTAGCCGCTGTAAAACAATCGAACAGAAGGCCGTAAAGAAGGTCGTACGTCCGTGAATGACGAGCCTCACTGCAGTCGTTCCTGGGAAAACATTTCAAATAAATGATTAGTTATCAACCATTTTCATCAGTTACAATGACACATTCAGGAAGGCATTCATTCACAGGTTGAGTTTTTGTTGCGCTACTGTTCTCAGGCTGTTTTTCGCTTACCGCCTCTTTAATTCTTCTGGTGTTTGTGCTGTACAGAAGTTACAGGGCACGTCAGGTCCACTCATGCTTACAGAAGAGGAGAAGCGGACGCTGATGGCTGAAGGTTACCCCGTCCCTAACAAACTCCCGCTGACCAAGACGGAGGAGAAAGCCCTGAAACGAGTGCGCAGGAAAATCAAAAACAAGGTTCGCTGGCAAGGCTTTAAATGACCACATGAAATTTATGTTCGATTAAAGCGTTCTGAAGTGGAAGATTGGAAGCAGCTCTCGCTTCGACCAGAGAAACACAGCCATTTAATTAAGCGTCATTCTTTCTGTCCTTACTCATCCGTTTCTCTCTGGCTCTCGTTGCTCAGATCTCAGCGCAGGAGAGCCGGCGCAAGAAGAAGGAGTATGTGGAGTGTCTGGAGAAAAAGTACGAGCCAAGCTCCCTGCTACTCTCTCTCTCTCTCTCTCTCTCTCTCTCTCTCTCTCTCTCTCTTTCATTCTTCTGTAGTTCATCCTCTTTGTCTTTTATGTTATCATCTTATCATTCTGTCTTCTATCCATCTTTTACTTTTACTTCCTTTTCTTCTTCCATTCTGGAACATACTGTATCCTTTCCTTCCTTTCCATCATTCCATCCACTTTCTCTCTCTCTCTCTACACACGCACACACACATGTTTCAGTGTTGTGAGGATGTTTTAAATCAAAAGTTCAGCTTGTAGATAGAAAGATGGACAGAGACAGAGAGACAGAAATACAGATAGATAGACAGACCGACAGACAGGTAGACAGACAGACATATAGACAGATAGATAGATAGATAGATAGATAGACAGACAGACAGACAGACAGACAGACAGTTGGATAGAATATATCTGTCTATCCACCTGTCTGTCTGTCTATTTTTATGTGTGTCTATATATAGACAGACATATAGATAGATAGATAGATAGATAGATAGACATATAAATAGACAGACAGACAGACAGACAGACAGGTGGATAGATAGATAGACAGACAGACAGACAGACAGACAGACAGACAGACATATAGATATATAGACAGACAGATAGATAGTTAGATAGACGAACAGCTCCCTGGTTAAGCTTAGATGAAAACACAGCATTAATTGCCTCTAGTTATAACCTTAGCATTAGACACACACACACACACACACACTCACACACACACACACACACACACACACACACACACACACACACACACACACACACACACACACACACACATTTCTCACAACTTTAACTGCTCCATATGTGTAATTTTGGGTGACTGTTCCTATATTAAGGCCAGTGGCAGTGGTTCATAAATGTCTTGGTCAGTGTGTGTGTGTGTGTGTGTGTGTGTGTGTGTGTGTGTGTGTGTATGTATGTGAAGTGTGTGT
>JAAGKR010005026.1:0-12074 GCA_011419295.1 Clarias macrocephalus
ACCGCCCTGCAACACTTACATTACATTATACACCAGGCATCATTCTCTTGTTGAAGTTTTATTTCTGGGTTTTCCTTCACTGGTTAATGAATATAATGTGCTCATATGCACTGCCACTGTTGAGTCCATTAATCTGGTGAGATTTTCAGTCCTGCACTAAATTTTCAAATGCGCATGCCACTGGCTGAATGAACGTTTTGAATAATGCTGGAATAAAAATGACGTCTGAATATGTGCATTAAACAAAATTTACAGATATTCAAATATTAATGTTTGGTCGAAGGCACTTCACTAATGGGTCTGTTTGCATATATTTATTCTCAATTCCTCATCTAGTATTTGCATTAAAACTGATGAAGTTGGAACTGCAATAATAAAGAAATTGCTTGTGCATCCAATCTTGCAACACGTAATATGAATGATGAGGAAGTTTAACAATACCAGCACCTTTCGGTTTAGCCTGTCAGCACACTAGTGAAATAATATTGCATAAACGTAGTGAAATACTTGCAAAATTTCTTTAAACTAAACTGTTAAACTAATTTTTGTTGTTGTACAGACTAAATTTAGCTCTGTTATATTGTTAGATTTTTGATAAGAAACAAAATTATTGCTCCCATGTCCATCCGTCCGTCCATCCATCCGTCCGTCCATCCGTCCGTCCATCCGTTCCATCCGTCCATCCATCCATCCATCCATCCATCCATCCATCCACTCCACCTTTGTTGAAGTCCAAGTAGGGACCGTGGAAGCCAATGGTGACCATTGTACTGTATTTATTCCCATTTTCACAACCATGACCTTGGTCAACATTATGGGAACGCCAATCAGCCTGACCTACATGTCTTCTGTCTACATGGACTGTGGGAGGAAACCAGAGTATCTGGAGGAAACCCATCAAGCATGGGAGAACATGCAAATTCCATGCAAAACCAATTATAAGCTTTCGACCAGAAAAAGATTTACTAAAGTTATTAGAGGTCAGATACAGTATCCGTGAGCTGAGGCTGAGAATACCTCACTTTGCAAAAAAAAAAAACTGTGATGTACAGAATTAGTATTGAGGAACAGTTCTCCAGTCTTTCTGAAGGACTTTTTTGGCTCTCATTTTCAGTCCAGTCTGTTTTTTCTGTTGTTGTTGTTAATTAAGCCACATAGTTATTTTTGAATCATCGAAGCATGAAAAAAAAAAACTGACTTAAGGCACAAACCAGTGAGAAACAATTGCAGATGATGACAGATGACCAGGCTGATGTTTAGTATAATGTATGGTGATGCTGAACGCTAAGCTAAACCATTAATTGTTGGAATTGTTTCTCAGCATATCCCTGGGGTCAGAGTGCAGGGTCAGCCTTGATACAGCGCCCCCTGGAGCAGCCACTGAGCGGTTGGAGGAGATGAGAGGGGAAATGAGGTTGCTGCAGAGGATGTTACATGAACAACCGATGTTTCAGTTGCATCTTTGCAGCCTGTCACAGTAAAATGTTTGATTTAATCTACAGAATTTAATTTGGCATGAAGAAATGAGGAGTGGATCAAGACTTTTGTACAGTACTGTATATTAGTTGGTCAAAAAAGGGACAAGATGCTACTGTCTGCAAAATCATTTCTGTAATGCTTTTAGGAGGACAAATGCCATTTTAACAAGCAATGAGACATTGCAGACTTCAGTTTAACATAATTTTATTATACATACAGTACGTTCTGCGTAACATCATTGTGTGAATTAACTGAGTTGAACCAGTGTCGTCTTCTTTTGAGGCAGTGCAGATGCTGATGCTGGACCTAAATGGGAGTGTTGCATTTTCATGAGCACATGACACCTACTGCTGATGGCTGGATAAGGCTGAAAGGGCAAAAGCATTGAATTTCATGAAAGTTGCATGTTGTGCTGCCCAGCTTCCATTTGTGGACCATTTACCCAGCTTGTGCGTTTGTTTACATGAACTCTTCATAGTGTTATGTTTTTTTTCTTTCTTTTTTTTTTTGAAGATGCTGAAAATTGTTACTGTACATAGTGACACTGGGACTGAGCAGCAAGTTGGCTACAGTTACTTTCTTGGTCGCCTGAATATAAACACAGATGGATCAGAAGAAGAATCCAGGAACTGCAGTGATCTTACAAAATAGTGTAGTAACAAGGTGTACTTGTAGTTCACGAAGTTTCAAGTGAAACAGTAAATTTCTCTGTAGTGCTCCTCTGATGTTTCTTCGTAACCTGTTTCTCGCATTGCAGTTAATTTTCTGACTAACATGTATGAAGAGTGTTCAAGTCAAACCAAGACTTACTGTATGCTTGTGCAGCATAACACAACAGAGTTATGAGAGTAAAAACTCCCTTTATTTCTCTACAGTATATAGCGTAATCCGCTGTCACATTAATGCACATATCCCAGTGTTTCACCAGTGCTTGGGTACCATCAAGGTAGAAAGTTTTCTCAGTATGCTAGAGCTATGATCGGACATCCTGGCCTTCCATGTCAAAATGTTTCTTCAATATTAGCAATCTTGTGTGCCACGTGTACACCAACCTTCGGAAAATGCAGGTGTTCGTGAATATTTGTGTGTACAGTTCCAACAGAAAGATGCATCTCTTCTACAAGTTGTTGAGAAATTGTGTGTCAATTTTCATGGATCAAGTCCTCCTCATATTTACAGGAACGACTGCCGGGATCATCATTCACAGACGTCTTTAAGAGGTCTCATCACCGTAATGTCAATCGTTTTTAGGCGAGTCCCGGTTTGACTTGAACAAATAATTAAAATAACATTTATTTAAAAAAGCTTGGCTTCACTTGGTGTAAAACAGACAATAGTAGTCCATATACCGCCATTTCTGGACTAGAGTGATGTGCTAATTGGAGATGGAGGGAAAATCGATTCAGTTATGAATCTTGACTCTAAAACCGACTTTTTAAAACCTATTACCTTTAACCAGTCAATCGGCCCGGTGACCAGAATCGGCTGGTTTTCACTTTGATTTCCCGTGACCGGTGGTCGGCTGTTCCGTCTCAGACATACTGTAACCGATTCTGTACCGAGCGCAGAAGCTTCCGAGTGGCTCAGCAGAAACACATTTTTATGCCTCTACATCATCAAAAATTATGTGCGTTAAAAGCCTCTGCCTTTTTCTCCGAACTCTGTGCAGGAATTAGTCTCAAACCCACTCATTACACACTTACAGCAGTCTCAAAACACTGAGCGCTAATTAGTCAAAAAACCTTGTGTGTTTTAGAAGCGTGTGAGAAGCCTTTGCCACTCAACCCGTTAGCTCACTTTTTCAGTTTTGTGACTTTGGAAACTATCAGAGGAGGTTTCTTTATAATTCTACAGGTACACATTTTTATCCTGTGTGTAAGGACTGAATTATCTATTAAGTTCATTTAGAAATGATAATTATGGTGGAGGACAGAGATACATGAAATGTGCTTGTTGTATTTAAAGTTATTGTGCATCGTTTAAATGCTGCCCTTGGCTTTAAAGTGAGAAAACTCGTGTTAGAAGGCTACATCCAATCGATCATTAAACTTTCTTAAAAATGTTAAACTCGGGTGAAATTGGGATATTTTTAAAATCATACTTTTTTTAAAATTGCTATTTTAATTGTATCGGCATGTATGATAACATCGTATCGGTAGGTGACTGGTGGTTACCATCCCTAGTGCTAATCATATTTAACACTTTTACAAGCACAGGCTCTGATTTGTGACGTTCAATAACTTTTTTTTTATTATTATTATTTTTTTACACATTTTTTGTACAAACATATTGTCAAATGTTTCATAGTCTCTCTTATTAAATTGTCATAAAGTCAGTTAAATTAAAGTCATAGCTGTTCATTGATGAGTGCAATTATTTTTGTAAATCTAATTTTAACATTTATTGTTTATTGTTCTGATTTTCTAAAATGTTGACTGTGTGAAACTTTACGCAACATAACATCCACAGTTGAAAACAGCATTATTCCGTTTCCTGATAATGCAAAGGTTTAGAAAATAACAGGCAGTGTCTGAAAGTAATTATCTTGGTAAAATGTCTAGCTAATTTCTAATTAGTGTTATATTGGATAATGTCTGCACTTTTACCCACCTGATGCCTATAAACAGAATCTAAAAAAAAAGTTTACATTTACATTTTGCTAATTAACATAATGAAAACTGGCTGCAGCTCCTGGGGACAATTAGCTCATGCAGAAATCTCATTTACATTATGCTTCCTCCCTCACTTGTCCACACTGTGGCATTTTTTTCTAAATCACGGCCAATGTTTCCTCTTCAGAATAAAACGTCATAGTCCCTGGTGACTATTAGGGCTGCACGATCTGAGAAGAAGAAATCACGTCATGATTTTTCATCACATAATGATGAAATTGTGAACGAAATGGTAATAGTTAACTGTTAAATGTGGCGGCATGATGGTGCACTTCCAGGGTTGAGGGTTCGATTCCTGCCTTAGGCATTTGTGCAGGGAGTTTGCACGATCTCCCTGTGCATGGTGGGTTTCCTCTCACAGTTTAGGTTAATTGGAATTCCCAAATTGTTTGTGTGTGCCCTGAAATACAGTACTGTCCAGGGTGTACCATGTCTCTTGCCCCAAGTATGCTGCTCCAGGCTCCAGGCCCACATGACCCTGTACAGGATAAGCGGTTTAGAAGATGGATGGATGAATGCAACTTTTTGTTTTCAAATGTATATTTGATATATTGGTATATATTAAATACACATATTGGTTATGTCATAATTAGCACTAGGGATGCTAACCACTAGTCACCTGTATTGTACAGTATTTATCGAGGTTAACATCAAATAACTGGTCAAACGATCTCATTAGGAGGATCCTTCATATTTCATAAAACTCAATTATTTTATTAAACACTTAAATTATCTCCTAAACTCAGCATAAATTCCTGACTATGCGTACTGCAATTTAGATTTTTAGATTTATTGTGCAGCACTACTAATACTACTCTACTACTATGCATCCATCCATCCATCCATCTGTGCAATTTTTATAGTGTTTTTCTAGATAAACTGTTATAGCAGTTTCTGATCCAGCCCTCCCTGACTTATTCGACTGCATTAGGAGTGCACTGACTTGTGCAACCCCTCAGTGAATGGGAATCAAACCCAGGGCATGGCGGTGTAAGCTAGCCACAAGTCCACCAAGGAATCAGTTCCTAATATTATTAATGGTGGACAAACATTTTATAATGGGACAAGTTCAAATTATTATGCTGTGTCAATTAAACATTGGACATAAAATACAGCTTCAAGCAGAGAGATTCGTTCACATGGAAATTACATATAAATTCAGTCGATAAGTGTTTTTAGATTTAAAATCTCTTAATTTAAACCTGTGTAGCACTTACTGTCAAAGCAGCCAAGATTTACAACAACTGCAGTCTGTACGTTTTATAATGCTTTTAATAACTTATGAGTTGTGGGAACAGTACTGATAAAACCTTTTCTCAAGTACGGTATAAGAAACATTGCACCTAAGCAGATCTGAAACGAAGAGGTTTTGCATTATTTTCTTCCCATACGATCACACGGGCGCCAACTATCAATAGACAATGAGGTCTATATATGTGAAGTCAAGTGGGTGTTATAGAATGAAGTAAGGCATGATCAACCTCCACAGAGTTATTTTGGAGGACTGTATAGATAGAGCTAATAAAATGTTAAATAATTAAAAGCTCGGTATAAATAATGACCGTGTTGTCTAATGTACATTTCTCTATGAGGCTATGAAGGATGAGTTCTTTCTGTCCCGTGATAGTTCTCTTGTTTGAGGAGAATAATGCAGTTAAAACGTATTCTGATGTCATTTTTACACAGTGATGAACTATATATTGCTGTGTACAGTAAGTGCTTCTAGAACGACCCATACTGTGAGCCTGTCTGTACCTTCGAGGTGTAAAGCGAAGAGGAGTGCAGCAGTGTGAAACACTCCAAAAGCAACAAGAGGAAACTGCTCAATTTCACAGCGCTTTGCCCCCCAGCTGAAGAGATTGCAGTTAGTCTGGCTGGCTTTAATAGCCTTCGATACCAAGCCATAGATACTGTATCAGTGTTTTGGACTGTGCTGTGCTTATCTTTGATCACTCTTCTGGGACAGGAATTCTCAATACTGCAAAGGCTGGATTTGTTGACCTCTCTCCACCTTATGTACGGTTTTCTCATGACTGATAGCCTGATTCATTTCCAGCATGCCTTTTCGGGATAGTGGAGGAGTGGCACAGCGGGCAGTCTTTGGCATGGGAACACTCACTTTGCCTCCGGTTGCTGCTTCCGGCTCCTTTTCGCTATCTCGAAGCTTTGGCTGAGCTTCCATGGCTCTACATGAAAGGTTGGGTTTGACTGGAAGGAGGTGGCAGCTGGCAGACCCAGACAAAAGGAGCCTTTCTTTCCCTCTCGAGTCGCTTTCAGCTGGTCCTTTTGTACAGCAGGACTTTGGTTTACAAGCGAATTGGCTAGGGAGAAGATGAATTCCGGTCGCCTTGGCTTTGGAAGGGAGCGGTGCAAAAACTCCTTGCTCGAGTACAGCAGTGAAGCACTGAATGAACTCTATTTCTAAAATGCACCTGATGAACTCTTATTTTGTCCATGGCCAGTTAAACCCCCAACACTTTTCCCATGGCTGCTTAAAGCTTAATCTTAACTCCAGACATTTATAAAAAAAATATAAAAAAAACACTTTATTCATGATGCATCTAATGGCTGATTTTTTAAAATATTTTTTGCTTCTGCATCAAGTCTATGCCGTTGTTCACACATACTGTGCCCTATGGCAAGGTCCGATGTGCACCCCGAAATGCAACAACACATAGTTCACATGGTAGCAATTTTTTCAGATTTTTTTACAATTTTACACAAACTTCACAATTAATCTGCTCCTATCACACATGATGCTGTGCTGTGTGAATAGTTTAGAGCACTCTACCTGCAGGATTATAGAGGAACAGCACCAATTTACGGCTTCAAATGCAAACATGTACAGTAAAAGTAAAAAGTTTTTGGTATCCATGAATTGCCACACAAAAGAATCGCGATATATATCACTGAATCAATTTTCCCCCCCATCTCTACTTTTTCTCTTGACTCTACACAGTGGCATAGAAATGTCACTGCCAACTAGTGGTTTGGCGGTGTAATTGCAGCATGATATGGACACAGGTATAAATGCTCACAACGCCTTGTGTAGCCTAGGTTTATGCATGTGAAGCATGAATCAGACTTGCTCTCCTGTGTTATCAACATGTGTGGTCTGGGGTAGCTCAGTGGTTAAGGCATTGGACTACAGTTTGGAAGGTCCTTGGTTCACACCCCAGCACCATCAACTTGCCCTTGTTAGACCTTGAACCCTCAACTGCTCAGATGTATAATGACAATATAAATGTAAGTCTCTCTGGATATGGGCGTCTGCCAAATGCTGTAATTATAAATGAGTGGTAGTTTTTAACAGTTTTTTTTTTTTTTTTGCCACGTTTCCATTTGTCCCAAGACTCGCTAAGTAATCAGAGAAAAAGTGACAAGGCTACCCAGACTTATTTTTTCTTCAAACTTGCCGAAGACGAAATGGAAAAAAGACATTTTTGCTGTTTGCAGGGGTCTGATCTAGCATTCATTGATTGCTCCCATTGTTTTTGGCAATTTCTAATTAAGGATTTGAGTTTGAGGGCAACTTTGATACATGCTGCAATCAAGCTAACACAGCACTTTGACTGTGTTTTAATAAGCTCCTTTTCCTTTGCCAGAAATCAGTCAATGTTTACAACTCTGGGCAAATCTCAGAAGTCATTTATTTTTCTGCGCTCTTGTGAATGGATGATGATCCTCAAGCAGTGTGCCGAGAGTGAAGGGCTTGATTTACAAGAATGCCTGTCTGTGCGCTGTGATTATCATGACTTCAAGAAGACATTAGTCTTTCATTGATCTCATTTGTTTCCTCTCGAGTGAGATAATCAGGAAAGAAATCAATAATTTTTACCTGGATCAACTTATTATTATTATTATTATTATTATTATTATTATTATTATAGTTCCCTACATACGAACATTCAGGTTCCGAACCTTTAAAGATGCGAACATGTTAAATCGCGGAAATTAGATCACATGTCTGGCGTACATTGTCAGTGTAGTAATTTAACCACAAAATATTAATCACAAATTGTGATACCTAAAAGGTTTAATGTAGGGAACAATATAGTGCAAAATGTATCATTGGACCCAATAAAGGGCCTGCTGTGTGTAAACTGTGTACTGGGCCACCGAGGCCTCAGTGAGACACTACAGAGCGCATGGTCAAGCTGTCCAGTTTATGTTTCCTTTACCCATAGGGTGAACATGTTTGGGAGCATCGTGTCTTGTGGGAAAGTGTAAACATACGTATGTATTGGAGCATTGTACTGTATCTTGTTAGAAACAGAACACACATACTGTATATTGAAAGTATTGTGT
Organism: Clarias macrocephalus; assembly: GCA_011419295.1. Taxonomy (NCBI): domain Eukaryota; kingdom Metazoa; phylum Chordata; class Actinopteri; order Siluriformes; family Clariidae; genus Clarias; species Clarias macrocephalus. The sequence goes on from JAAGKR010005026.1 coordinate 8,460, forward strand.
TGGTGGGAGCAGGATGTTGAAGAAGTGTCATGTAAACATATATAACTGTGAATCTTAGAAGAGATGGGAGATTTTTTCTTCTGCATTGAAACTGCTCGGCTATATTCTGAAAAGAATAAAGTCTATTGGCCTCAACATCTCTAAAGTGATCTTTGCATCTTTGGTTAATTGTCGCAACAACCTCACGTGCGTGCGTCACAGGTTGTCTGGAAGCACGCGTGAAAAGCAGCGGCGATTAAGCGAGAGAATGAAGTGAGGTGAAAAGATAGCAGACATTGTTTGATTAACCTTTGGCGCGATTTTAAAGAACAAGAACAAAGAACTGTGTACAGCTAATTGGGTTAGTATCCTAGTACCTAGACAATGTTTGTTGGACGTACAAACAAGCTCTCGGAACATATGTTGGGGCTATATTATTATTATTATTATTATTATTATTATTATTATTTGTTCATTTGTGTGTAGCTCATGTCCAGTCAGTCCAGTGTATTCCTGTCTTTTCACTGAGAGTGTAGCTTTTCTGCATTTTGAGCCTTGTGAAACAGGCCCTGCAGCTGAGAGGACTTTGCTCATAGTACCTGAAGAGCCTGATTTTCATATACGCACCATGAACTGGCACAGTTGAGAGCCCTGAGCTCAGATCATTGACAAAATATTTTCTGCAGTTAATTGTGTGAATGAGGCCTATTGCTGTGACATTGAGTGATTGGTTGAGTGGAAGCGGAGAAGCAGAGAAGGCCACTTTTTCAGATATGTCCATGTTCACTGCAGGGCTTTTCATAATCTGCCTCTCACTGAGAGCTAAGTGAAATTTCTGTAGACATCAGCAGACCTTTTTTTTTTCCTTTACAATTTACATGTCTTTATTCAATTAGATTCTAGATAATTCAGTTAAATCCATCCAATAGTTGCATTCGACTGATGGTTGCACTAGTAGTTAACACTGTCTCCTTGCACCTCCAGGTTCTGTGTTTGAGTCCTACCTCAGGTCTGTGTGCATGGAGTTTGTATACCCCCCCGCCCCCCCATGTGCTTGGTGGGTTTCCCCCGGGTATTCTGGTTTCCTCCCACAGTCCAAAGATATGCTGATTAGACTAATTGGCTTTCCAAAATTGCCCATAGTGAGTGTTGTGTGTTGCGTGTGTGTGTGTGTGTGTGTGTCCTGCGATGGATTGGCACCCCATCCAGGGTGTACCCCCACCTCATGCTCTAAGTCTTCTGGGATAGGCTCCAGGCCCTCCGCGACCCTGTACCCAAAATAAAGCGGTGTACACGATGAGTAAGTGAGTGAATTTGACTGTATTTGTATGGAATCTGTATTTTAGTAATGGAGATTATTATTATATTACATTATATACAGAATTATAATTATATATAATTATTATATAGTGTGTGTGTGTGTGTGTGTGTGTGTGTGTGTATATATATATATATATATATATATACATACTGCATGTGCGGATATATGTGAAATGAGCAAGTCAAAGGCTACAGAGACAAAGAAAAAAAGTACTATGAGATGAGATAAGATGAGGAAGAAACTTTGAGAGGAAACGTATTCAAAAGGGAACGCATCATCATCGTCATCTACTGTAGCTTTACTGAATGTAGCTTTACACAACTGCATTTTGCCTATACAGTAACTGTCTACTTTACAGGCAAAAGTGCGGTTGTGTAAACATGAATTTATGAATATACATTTGGAAAGAAGAACCCTTGAATGGGAACACGGTCTCTTTTTAGTGACAATGTATAGTACAATTGTAAATAATACAGTAATAAAATAATAGTGAAGATAAACAGTTCTATTTTAAAAGACTTGTGAATAGTTATGGTATGACTCAGCCCAGGCTTTAGGATCACAGTAGCAGTTCATAGGTACAAATCTACAGTAACGATGTGAGATTGTGCTCTGAATCAAGGGTATACAGGAAATTGTTTATGAGAAGTACTACCCTGCTACACTAAAGTTTTCTCAGTACTCCGGAGCCATAAGTGGATTCCCTGCATCATGTCTGAAACACTGGCCTTCCAGGAACTTCTTTTTACTCCTTTTTCATTTTTCTGGGATTTTTTTCTCCCTAATTTAGAATTTAGTCAGATCCAATTCGCACCCATCACTAGGGCCACAACTACCAGTCAGGAGGGCAGAGGACTATCATGTTTTCGCCGAGCCACGTGACGCCAATCGAACACATCTTTTCGAACTGCTCGCTCATGCACCATCGGGAGTGGATTAACACACTCGGAAAACATCGCAACATCAGCTTCTTCTGCTTGCGTGAGCTCACAGACGCCATAGCGTGGCGCTTAATGTGAGAGCACAGAGTGCCTCCTATCCCACCTCTCCGAGAGCGCTCAGCCAATCAGAGAGAGTACCCAGGCCCCAGTCTGAGAGAGGCTGCAGCATCACCCGGGAATCGACCTCGCACCCAGGAACTCCCTTTATAGCAGAAATATGAGAAACATGAACTTTTCCGCAAGGTGGAAACACCTTAATTAGTCATTTTTTTAAGGATCAGGCGTTCTTCATGCTGAATGACTTTTACAGTACGTGTTCAAATTTCATCACAAGTCCTGGCTTCACTTGAACACCCTTTATATAGGTACCAGGCATTAAATCAAGTCAAGGCTCTTTAAGTTTCAGGTTCCAAAAATGAATGTATTTTATATCCATTTCTAATCTTTGTCATATTGTATGTTGTAAGGTCCAATATTTTGGTATGTTTTCCATTATTTGAAGTCAGATGTGTCAGTAATGAACGGAAATCAAACCAAATCAAAGTTTATTTATATAGCACCTTTTATAACAAGTTTTTAACAAAAGGCTTTACTATAAAAAAGAAAAAAGCTACTAATTAAAACAATAGAACAAAACAAAAGCAAGAAAAAGGTACTATTCACAGCCAAGTACCACACACACACACACACACACACGCCCCCCCCCCCCCTTCCCTTCTCTGAAACTTAAAAGCAGAAAAGAAGAAGAGTTTGTTAAATGCACTGAGCCTTGTTTGTGGTTGAATCCAAAATTATTTTGTTTTAGTGCACTACATTAATTCGGCAATGCCATTTTGTCATCCATCTTTACAATGAGCAGGAAGCTGTTAGGAAGCTGTAAGATGGAGTACTGTACTGCAACACAAAAGCATTTGTTTCAAGTCAAAGAAAATGAAAACGAAACATCAAATTGAAGTAATTAGGCAGCGCTGCAGTTATCTTCACAGCACTTAGCAGATTGAGTATTTTGAGTTATTCTGGAGTGCATTAGTAGACTGTGGTTTTAAATGGAGATAATTGAACACATTCCCATCAGTGTTTTTATGCATTTCGTAAGCGTGGAGTAGGACATGGGTGTACAGCAGTTGTGGTTTATGATCAGTGGTTAGCTTCACTTGCTTTGGTCTGTGTGCAGATTAAGAGGTGGTACGACTAGACACTGACACGCCATCGAAACCCAGCAGGGCGAACAATTCTCGTTAACGTCCTTTAAATCACATTTACTCTTTCTAATACTCTCTAATCTCTAATACTTTTGTTTTGTTTTTGCATTTTCTCTTTTCATGATACTTACAGTACAGTATTTCATCAATTTCATCAATTCCATCTGCTGAT
>JAAGKR010005026.1:12094-54955 GCA_011419295.1 Clarias macrocephalus
TTTCCCCCCCCCCCCCCCCCCCCCCCCCTTGGTTCAGTGGCCACACTCACACTTGTGGCACTGCATAGCTCTCTGCCTCCAGAATGGAAATGAGAGGACCGGACACAGCCTGTTGTTCCGTAGCAATTTGGATTCATGCAGTAAAAAGTGACTGACAGAATCTTAAGTGCTAATTGCTGTGCTACAATGTTTTCTGGCTTTTTTTTTTTTGACAGTGCATCTCATAAGCAAGTGGAAAAGTGTGTGGCAATCAACTGAAGCACATGTTGTTGCTGCTGTAGAGAGGTGTCTTTATTTGGCTCTATTTAAACGTGTTTATGTCGCTTCTTTGGTAACTAATCTCTTGTAAACTGTATCATTTCAGCTCATTCTAATATGCTGGTTCTGCTTTTTGATTCTTGTTCCCATCTCTCCAGAAGACAGACCATGCATGTTGCTTTCCAAGTCATACCGGTTGATCCAGTCCTAGCAATATAGCTGATTTTGACATGTACAGGGCGTCTAAAAAATAATAATGTCATGAAAAAGTACATTCTCTTTTGTAATTTAATTAAAAACATGGAATTCTAGTACATTCAAGATTCATTACATATGAAGAGAAATATTTAATTTTGATTAAAAGTACTGTATATCTCGGTCCAGTTCAGCACACGCATGGGGGAAGACCGTGGACTTGACAGTTGTCCGGAAACTAATCCTTGACACCCTTGACAAAGACGATAAGCCACAGAAGGTGCTGTATTGAACTGTATTCATGAAAAGGTGACTAGAAGGGAACGGTGTGCTAGAAAGAGGTGCACAAGCAACATGGATGACTGCAGGCTTAAGCAAAACTGATTTAACTTGGGAGAGCTTCACAAGAAGTGGAGAGAGGCTGGAGTCGGTGCATCAAGAGCCACCGCATGCTTGTGTCTACAGGAAATGGGCTACAGCTGTTGCGTTCCTAGTATCAGTCCACTCCTGAACCAGAGAGAATGCCAAAAGCATTCTACTGTACATGGAGGAAAACAAAGTATTGTATTTGGAAATCAAGGTCCCAGTGTTTGGAGGAAGTGGAAAGGCACAGAATCCAAGATGCTTGAAGTCCAGTGGTAACTTTCCACAATTAGTTATGGTTTGGGGTGTCATGTCATCTGCTGCCGTCGCTCCACTCTGTTTTATCATGTCCAAAGTCAACACAGCCATCAACCAGGAGATTTTAGAGAACGCCATGCTTCTCTCTGCTGAAAAGCTTTATGGAGATTTCCTCTTGAAGCAGGACCTAGAACCTGGCCAGAGTGCCAAAACGAGCACTAACTGGTTTGCTGACCATGATATTACTGTGATTAATGGCCCAACCCACTCACCTGACCTGAACTCCAGAGACAATCTATGGGTTATAGTAAAGTTGATGATAAACATCCAACCAACAATACAGACAAGCTCTAAAGGCTGATATCAAAGCAACCTGGTCTTCAATAACAGCGGCAGTGCCACAGGCTGATCACCTCCATCGCACTGATGTTGCATTGATGCAGTAATTTATGCTAAATGTAATTCATGTATTGAGTGCAGAAATTAAAAATAATAAATCGGAAATTTTGAACTGCAAATCTTTTTTATTGATCTTAGGATTTTTGATTTTCATGAGCTGTATGGTTGTAATCTTACAGACCTGAAATATTTCACTTTACGTGGATCTTGAATATACAGTTTGAGCGTTTCACTTAAATTCCAAAAGAAATTGTAGTTTTTGTGATATTCTAATTTTTTGAGATGCACTGTGTACTGTATATCAAACAGCCTTGGTAAAATACCTGCTTCATTTTGCAGGCTGTGGAGCATTCCTCTATGGACTTGTGGTCTCTCAGAGTAAGGGTTGTTTATTTTGCCCTCTATGTATGTTGGTTTACATATTAATATTGTGATGGTCAATCCATCAGGACGACTCAAGACTGAGCGTTATTTTCCACCCTTTTCATGGAAGCTCCATAGATGACCCATGAGAACAGCTTCTCTCCCCAAGGCTTTACTATAATGGCAACTGCATCCTGAAGGACCGTGCTGTAATTGCTAACAAAAAAAAATCCTGGCAGGCAGAGAGAAAACCAGGAAGGGTGCTAACACCTTAAATGATTAAACATGTTTTCACTGAAATGCTCTTTAACTGCAGTCTGCAGGATGGTTCAGATTTATAAATGTGTATAAACATAGCAAAGTACACTTAGATGTTAGGTTTACATCTTGACTGCAACATCTATATAAATAAAAGAGAGGTTTTGTCTGTACATTGTTCCGAACTCGCTCTTTCAATGATATCTTGACATTTTCATACGTTGGAAGACCCGAAACCAGTCTCCGAAGAATTTCTGTCTGTATATCACAAAATTTAACAAAACTTTTACAGTCTCTCGGTACTTTCCTGAAGTTAAACCTGTACCATAAATAAAATCAAAATTTCATGAGCATGTGCCAGAATATAAAGCGCAAGTTTGCACAGCGTGTGCCGCATGTGCGTCAAACTGTGGGCGCGTCTTAAATCAGCTGCTGGACAGAATTTTATTAATCTTTTGCAGTACCAGCTGAAGCCATGAATTGAATCAAAATGTTGAGTAAAAGTGATGTTGTGAACAGTTATGTGGCATATTTAATAACCTTCTTTAAAAGTACTGTAGCTACTAATAAGCTACTTGCTCCTGCACCAGTAGATATTAATTAGAAAAGCTAAACTGAATATTTTTACTGGGATTATGTAATACACTACATATATTATTAATATATTACAACAGAAATAACACTGATATAAGTGAATTCTTTAACATGCTGGAGGTGTTTTAAGACAAAACTTTTTTTTATCTACTCATTTAATTACTCATCTGTGATTCACTCTCCAACTTAGCACAGACAAGGCGTATGATACTCTTTAATTTCTTTGTATGAAAGAATTCTGCTGTACAGAAAGACAGGCAGACATGTACAGTACTGATTACATTATGGCTGGCCAGCTTATTTTTACCTATAACCTTTTTTAGCCCTTTCTAAAAACTCTTGAATCACTAACGAGGGGATGGTGTCCGTAGCGTACTACTTATGCTAGTATAAAAAACGGGCATAGAGGTTATTCTAACTGAAGATTACAGAACCTTAACTTTCGATTTAACAATTTTGCAATTAAGTAAGAAGTTTAAAGGGTGAAATTCATCACTGTGCTGTGTCGTTTCATATCCAAGTAAGCTTGTGGTCATTACTCCAGTGGTCAAAGTCAGAGTCAGATGAGAGCTTTATTAACTGATTGGATCTAAACACTTAAGGTGCTTAGCATAGGCTGAGTTGATTGGATTGGCCTTCTCCTTCTGCTTGGCTTTAAGTAGATTTTCTGATCTTGTTAATCTTTAGGAGAGCTTTGTTCTTTTAGTAGAACTCGAGTGAGCTAGCTTTGCCTGTTTATACTGTATGTCCTTTTTACAGGATTCTCTCTCTCTCTCTCTCTCTCTCTCTCTCTCTGTGTCTCATTTTAGATTTTTCATGCTGTTTTTTTCCCCTCCTTAGCTTACTCTCAGTGCTCATAATTTGTATTGTGCTCATGCAGCCCACTTTTGGACAGAGAAGGACAAAGAAACATCTCAGTAGGTTATAAGAACCAGGTAATAAACACTCTTTAAAATCAATGCCTGCATCCTGACCATACTGTGCCAATCAGACACATTTTGTACCGGTCCCTCAGGTGTTCAGAGATTATTAAACCATCACATCAAAACCCTGAACTCTTTCTCAGGTGCTGCTTGCTGTAGGAGCCGTGGTAATAAACTAGCGAAATCATTGAACGTTTGTCAGCTCTTTGTCACACGTGCTTCTTCAGCGCAGAGAGATCCGAGAGAACATGATGCACAGGAACACAGACTGAAATAGAGCTACAGGATCGTTTCCACTGTGCATAGAAACGTAGTCATGAAGATGGTGTTCTAAATGTGGTGTTCTGGTAATCTAGGAAAACCATTAAGCCCATTTTTTTTTTCCTAGGCTAAAACTAAATTGAGATTTCCCTTCCCACAAAGACCAAGAAGAACAACCTGCACAGGGTGCCAAACGGTTGCAGGGTTCAAAAACATACACACGCTCATTCACACGCTACGGGCAATTTGGGAGAGCCAATTAGCCTAATCTGCATGTCTTTGGACTGTGGGAGGAAACCGGAGTACCTGGAGGAAACTCACCAAGCACAAGGAGAAACTCCATGTATACAGACCCGAGGCGGGAATCGAACCCCGACCCTGGAGGTGCAAGGCGACGGTGCTAACCACTAAGCCATGGTTAAAAAATCAACAGAGAAAACCATGGCCATGTTTAATAGTGAATGTAGAGCAATTCTATACACACATAATGTGAAGATAACTCACAGGATTTGGAACTAAACAGCTGTGGTGCCATAAGAAAACCACTTATTAGTGAGACTAATAGAAAAAAATGCTTGCAAAGGTCAGAAACAAGAGCGATGGGTGCATCAGAGTAAGATGGGAATTTTTACCATGCAATTTGACGAAGTGTTTTTTTCTGACCACATTTCTTCCACAAGGTTCAAAGTTTCACAGGTTTTGATGATGTGTTGGACAGCTCTTAACCCTATTACAGTAATTTCAGATCTCCCTAGTTGTTTTCAGTACTTGAGCAGACTGATAATTTTACCCTTTTGAAATGGTGACTTTTATTTATTTCTTTTTTCCCAGGCAGTGTATAGTATAGGTTTTTAATACCAACGTTTGTTTTTGTTTTCTTTTCATAACCTAACGAAATTGACGTGTCAAAAAAAGCTCATACTTCGTTAAAATTTGAGGTTGTTTTCCAGCAAAATCTGATGGGTTTTCCCAGACGACATCACGTACAGTATAGTGTTGGAGCAATAAAAGGCAACACCTAAGCCATGGAGTGAAAATTCCAGCTTCAGCACACAACTAATTGATCCCACAGGTAATCTGATAGTAAGCAAGTGAAGCATTAACAAGAACACAACAGTTATCCCGCATCCTTCAGTAGCGTGCGGAGGCTCTACTGTTGACCTTCGGGGAGCCTCTGAATCTGAATCATTAAGCAAAACTACAGTTGTGATGTATTGAAATTTCTTGATGGACAGCAGCATGAAGCCTGTCCTGAACCATCCTGAGACCCGTCTGGGTATTGCGTCTGGTTGGAGTTCGAGAAGTATGGATTGCAGATCTTGAAAGTAGCTCTCAGAGGGACGGGTAGATATGTAGGGCCTGGCACTCTACTAAAATCTTGTTTGCAGTTTTGAAACAGTGGAGCAGGTTTACTCCAAGGGAAGTACTTGTCTTGCTTGCCTGAAGCATTGACATTTCTTTCTCTTGCCTCTTTTGAAGTCATTCTAAAATGTAGAGCAAAGAGATTAAATAACTTTAGACAGAAGGTTACATAAAAGTGCTCTCATGGCACAAACGCTATAAAGAATTAAGAGAGGAAAGACAGTGTAGAATAAAAAGGCATATTGCTACAGGTAGAAATGCTTTCTCTTTAAAATATTTTGGCTACATTGCAGTAATAAAATTATTAGAATTAAAAAATATCTATAACTATTTCCACGAAAAGGCACCTCCAGGGCCGAGGGGTTTGATGGCCGCCTCAGGTCTGTGCGTGGAGTTTGCATGTTCTCCCCATGCTTGGTGTGTTTGTTCCGGTTTTCTACCACAGTTAAAAACATGCAGAGTATGGTTAATTGGCGTTCCCAAATTGCCTGGTGTGTGTGTGTGTGTGTGTGTGTGTGTGTGTGTGTGTGTGTGTGTGTGTGTGTGTGTGTGTGTGTGTGTGTGTGTGTGTGTGTGTGTGTGTGTGTGTGTGTGTGTGTGTGTGTGTGTGTGTGTGTGTGTGCACCCTGCAATAGATTGGCACCCTGTCCAGGGTGTACCCCACCTTGTCCCCAAAGTCTACTAGGATAGCCCTTAGGCCCCCTGCAACCCTGTATAGGAAGGATATAAGATAATATAAGAATGAATGAAAAAAAAAAAACATCCATGAACAACCAAATTACAGTTACAAAAAAAGCTTTTTTCATGATATTGTATAAACACCTATGAGCCAAAACAAAATGACCACCCACAGATGATGAAAAATTGATGGAATGTGTATTATCTCATGCCAAACAATGGCACATGTAAAAGTCTGTGGTGTAATAGCAGGTAGGCGGACAGTCAGTTCTCCTAGTGATGAATGTGGGACCAATAGGCGAGACCTCAGTGAAACTGACAAGGGACAAATCATTACAGCCAGAGATCTGCTTCAGAGCATATCTAAAACGCAAAGTCTTGTTCTTCAGCAGTCGTAAGTACAAAGTTTACCAGGAAACCAGTGAAGTTTTTGGGTACACAAAAGCTCACAGTTGTAAAAGGTTGGTGAGTGCTGTCTCTTCTGGTTCGAATCAACAGAAGGGCTACTCACAGAATATTTTAATGATGGCTACAGGAGGAATGTCTTGCAACACACAGTAAATGCTATAGTGTTGTGTATGTGGCTGTGTAGCTGCAGTACAGACAGAGTGCTCGTTCTATCTCTTGTTCTCCTGTCCATCAAAAGTGTCTACAATCAGCATGTGAGAATCAGAACTGGAACAAGAGAAGAAGCTTGTCTGGGCTGATGTTTCACATGGGCTTCTTACATATACAGCACTTGGCAGATGCCCTAATCCAGAGCGAGTTCCTTTCTTATCATATTATACATCTGAGCAGTTGCGCAAGGGCCCTTGACTTTGAACCTGGGACCTTCCGGACCGTAGTCAAATGCCTTGACCACTGAGCTACCCCTGACTACCTACAACCATATATATGTTTCCTTTTTCCTTTGGGACATGGTTCATATACTGTACAGTACAATGCTCTGCATACTGTATGAGTACACCAATTTGAAAAGTAAGTTCTTTCAATCAACATGAATACACGAACAATTTCAAAACTTTAAACAAAACTGAGTTTAATAGAACATTTGTTTCAATTCCTATTCCTTATTAGAAGCATATTGCTAAACATTGCTAAAGATTAAACAATAAGGAAATAAGATGCCAAGAACCTTTTCCCCCTTTATGCTTTGTTAAATTACTGTATGTTGATTATGGAATCAATCCAAATAACAAATGAGCCAAAAGGATCATTTCACTCTGATTTAAAATTGGTGAATCGGGTAATAGGTATGAAAATGCACAATGAACAAATCAGATGATTCAAGTGATACAAATAAAAATGGCTATTCAAAGAAATATTTCATCAAAGATATTAAGATGTTTTTTGTTTTTTGGACATGGATAGCATAATTACATTATGATGCCATCTTTGCAAATGTGTCTCAGTTTAACAGCATGGAATTCGACCAGTTAGCACTTTGATAATGCAATAGTATACAAGTAATTCAAGTGGGCTGGGACTTGTGATGAATTTCTGGTGAATGAAGATGTAAAACTGATTGACATTTACAGAAAGCTTCAAGCACAGTACAGTGATGGGATTCTTAGCTGCAGGAAAACAATCAAACGTTCAAATACGTTTTAAAGAAAGCCATACGTCCATAAATGACTATCCTGGCCGATGGGTGCGGAGCCCACTGCAGTCATTCCTGTGAACAGCGTGATGTTTTCACCAACTCTAGATGCATCTGTCTGTGGAAACTTGGCTGGGAGTTATTGCCACATCCTCCTTAAAGTCATGTTATTGATATGTTTGAGTGAATAAAGGAGTTCCCAGGAGGCCAGAGATTCTGACGTGAAGCAGGAAGCACGATCATGGCGCTATCATAGTCCCGTTTTGACTTGAACATCGCTCCCCTCCGTAAGATCTAGAGGCATGTTGCTACTACAAATGCCACAAAAAGACTCTCTATACACTCCAGACGTGTTATCGAAATATTTCTAGCATCAGTAGTGTTTTTTCAGCAAGATCTTCACTCAAATTAGGAAAACAGGTCTGTGGCTGAAGACAGAAGCAATCAGTGTCAGGCTAGGAGACTACTCTGCAGATGCTATTATTGCAACTGAATTCAACTATAAAGAATGAAATGAACAATGTGGATTTTAGGCATATTAGCGCTTCTTTTTCAAAATTTATTTTTAAATTTATCTTAAATAACTCTTATCTTGCTGAGATTTTGCTGTTTTAAACAATCCCAAGTCTCAAAAATGTACGATCTGGCAAGATGGCTTATGATCTACAGGTAGGTGTGGATCCCAGAGCTTGTTTGGTTTCCTCCAGGTATATGGTTTCCTCCCAGTCTAAAGACATGTGGTACTGTATAAGCTTTCCAGTTGAGGATTTTAAAAATGAATATGGATCATGAATTTATCTTTTAAAAATAAAACAATGTCAAATTATTATTTTTTTTAAACCTGTCGCATTCAAATTATTTGCAGCCTTGTACATGCTTAAGACACAAGCGATTTTTTAAGGATACAGTAACATCATGCAGAGAGCTTAGTGAGAGATGAGATTCTTTTCATCTGTGGCAGCTGTTGAGAGACTTACCAATAAGTTTGGATAATTTTAACATGTATTATTTCTTATGTTAACATGTTTAATATTAATAGGTTTTATGAATTTATACTGAACAGAACATGTTTCAAGGTTGAGAGTTCGATTCCCGTCTAGGGTCTGTGTGCGTGAAGTTTGTGTGTTCTCCCTGTGCTTGGTGGTTTTCCTTCTGGTACTCTGGTTTCCTCTCACAGTCCAAAGACATGCAGAGTAAGCATTTCCAAACTCCCCTTAGTGTACTGTACTTGAATGCAAGCTTGTTTGCCCTTTGGTGGTGGACTTGGAACCTATCCCAGGAGTGCCGATCCATTTCAGGCACACTCGCACACCCACTCATACACATTGCATTCACACACTATGGGAATTTGAAAACGCCTGCATGTCTGGGAGGAAACTCGGGTACTCGGAGGAAACCCACCAACCACGAGGAGAACATGCAAACTCCATGCACACAGAACCGAGGAGGGAATTGAACCCGGATACTGGAGGTGCAAGACGACAGTGCTAACCACTAAGCCAACGTGATGCCGATTTTGATCACATTTTTTAAATATTCATTAAGTATTACTGAATATAATATTTATGAGACAGGATTTCATGTTCTGAAAGGAATGTCTTTTGCCTTTGTATCCCTTCACCTCAGTGTTCAACACGAGTGCTTTAATCCGAGATGCATTTCTTCCGATCATGGTCGTAAAGAGTGCTTATTGGAGTTCCTGTAGCCTTTATCTCAAAGCAGTCTGCCTGTTCTCCGTTTTCATTAGCAAGGCGCTTCCACCTGCAGACCTGCTACTCGCTGGATGTTTTTATTACACACGCTTATGGCGTTATTACCCTTTTCATGCTGTACTGTAAACTGTCTGCACCTTCATGTTTGACTATCAGTTCCCAGCTCTACAGTAGTATTGCTTCACTCATCTCTCTCTTTCTTTTCTATATTCCTTTCCACTTTGGCTTTTTTTTTTCTTCCGCACTATCCAATCTAAAGTCGCAAATTAAAAGTGGACAGATCCAATCAGCTTTTGTAGAAGGATCACTTCAAAGGGGCCTTTTGAACGATTGGGGACGGGGAACAGTAGAACTGAGCGCAGGATTTATTGTGAAAAGGAAGAGAAAAAGCTGGTAATTGGGTTGGTGGCTGCCACATCTCATAAAAACTGCACACAACAGTTTATTTGTCCCATACTATCTTGTCAGGTGTGTTAAAAAAAAAAAAAAACTATTATGGCATTTGCTATAGGCTGGACAGAAATCAATGACATGAGTTAAAGATTTATGAGCAGTGGATTGAAAGAGAAATAGTTAAACTAAGAAGAGGTCCATCAAGAAAAGCTGATTTTATCTTGCTCCAGAAAGCAAATGGAAAACGCACACACTCGCACTAACACAAATCCCTGGTTTTCTCTTGCATGCTGCCCCAGTTGCCCTACCACTACTTATTTAATGATTTGGGAACTGTGAATGCGCCGACTAATCAGTCTTTGCCCAAGTAAGTTCATTAAGCAGTTTCGTTTTGTTTTGTTTTTTTAATCCCGAAGTGTGCATGACTGTTTTTGTTTCATCTGCTGTATTTAGATCAATTGCTCTGTGATGTTTGGATGGGATTCAGTCGGCATTGTTATGTGTTCCTGGCACAGACGAGTTACTTTTCGGTTGGATTCAGGTTGGTGGATTGCACGGAGCTCGAACATGCACTCGTCTCCCCCGAGTGTCAGTCTCTCACATAACGAGGAGCTTCTATATGTTTGATCATTTATCAGAGCCGAAACGTGGCCAGTACCTGCTCCTAAAGCTGTCCATCATTAGCGTGTTCTCATATAGTGAGCAGCGATGGGCAGCGTCTGAACTGCAACCTGTCTTCACTATGAATATTTAACAGCTTAGACACCTTTGCTAATGGGAACGTGAGAAAGTCATGGAACCCTTGGAGAAAGAGGGGAAATTAGAAGTGTGTTCAGCTGGCATGGAAAGTATCAACTCTTGATTCTTTCTTAACTTCTCTGATGACTATTGAATCATCACCTGTGAGAAAGTGATGAAACAGGTTTGAGCAAGGTGCATCAGTCTCAGTCTGAGATTCATTTGGAATTCAGGACATTCCTGTTTTAGGACTATTGATGATCAGTTATTGAGCTTTATGGAGGACGGTGCAGCAAAGCAGTCTGGCTATGCAGAAGGTGTGAATCTGTGTGTCTGTGTGTCTGTGTGTCTGTGTGTCTGTGTGTCTGTGTGTGTATCTGTGTTTCTAGACGAAATCTTGTTTCTCAAGAACATCTTCCTGGCTGAATAACAGATTAATACATTGTTGAGCCTATAAATAATATTTAATATTTCCACAAGGGTTTTAAAGAGTTTTTCACATTTTAATTGTTTGCTTTAATGAACAAAAATGATTTCTCTATTGAATTTGCTCTCATGTTTACTGTATATCACTCTCGTGTTGTCTATGTTTTATGCTGCCTCTGCTTCCCTAATTAATTCATTTTCAAATTAGGGAATAATAATTATAATTAAAAGTGCTGTGCATATAGAAATGATTTGTGTTTAACATGTTGTTGCTTCAGGGTTAAATAATGTATTTGTTTAGTTTTTTTTTTTTTAACCGTGATTGTGTTGTGTGTGCAGTGGGGCGTCTCCTGATTGAGTTCAGCTCTCTGATGAGCATGGAGAGGGTGCAGAGGGAGAATCCCAACGTGACAGAAGGGGGCAAGTACACGCCACCAGACTGTCGTGCCAAGCAAAAAGTAGCCATCATCATTCCATTTCGGCACAGAGAACACCACCTGAAATACTGGCTCCACTACCTGCACCCTATCCTACGACGGCAGAAGATAGACTACGGAATCTACATCATCAACCAGGTGTGTGTGTGTGTGTGTGTGTTCGAGTTCCTAGCCAAGCCCCCTGATGATAATTTTATTAAATCTAACTGCAGGTTTGAGAAAGCATTACTCATCCTAAGGTTTTGCAGTGGAGGAAAAAGTAGCATTGTAAAAATTTGTCTCATTTGTCATGTTCTACTGTGAAAAAAAATGCAGCTTTTCGAGGTGTTGAGGCTGGGTGCTGTGAGGACTCTATATCAGTGGAGGGCCAATCTATCTATTCAATGATCTATTCATATTTTGTAGCATTAGTTGAAGCTCTCACAATAATACCATATATGGGCAGCAAAGAAAAAATGTATAATAATAATGCTAGTTATTAAAAAAAGGTTATACTGTGGTATTTAAATTTAATCTGTTCCGGGCGCAAGTTCTTAAGACAGAAATTTGTATTGCGAAACCCATTTTCCCATAGGAAACAATGTAAATGCAGATAATCCGTTCCAGCCATCCAAAAGTATTACCAATTATATTACCACTATAATCATATAAATTAAGTAAAATATAAAATAAATAGATATTAAACCCCACTTAACCTTAATTTATGGTTTGTCTTGGCACTGGCTGCTTTAAAAACGAAACTGGGAGTGGCTCCGTTTTTTTCTTGCCATCATTCTTGAGGACACATGGTGTTATGTCTTCACTAAATCTTGCACAAAATGCAAAAACAAACAAAAAAAATGTTTTTAACTTGCTTCTGTTGGCTTACCACTGGCGCAAACAAGTTTTGAACTGGTCACGGATGTACGTGCAACTTAGCTAGCCTTCGATTCAGTCCAGCCTGTGTCATTTGTTCATACTGGATGAGAATGCTTTGTATGCCGAGGCAAATTTCTTGCAAAATTTCAGTTCTTAAGGCGGAAATTCGTGAGGCAGGAATTCGTGAGATACTACCGCATACATAAAAATCGTTACATGGGATAAAAAGCGATAGAGTACAATAGTGTATACAATAGAGTTTTGAATTATATGTAGAATCATGATTTGACTTGATTTTTGGGGAATTGCGTGGTTTTTTGATTTAGAAGCACTAAACTTTGATTTGTCTCAAGGAGCTGTTTCAAACATGATAAAGTAAAAAACATATATCTAGTTAAAAATCTAGCTAAAATATCTAGTGAACATTGAAATGCTATGTAGCTTGTATTGTTGTTTTGTCTAAATCCCTAAACAGTGGGGTTGGGGTATCGCACCAACAAAAATATTTGCTAGAAGATGGACACGGTTTGTATTTTTTTAATTTTTAAAGAATTTATCAATTTTATACCATTTAGTGTTTGAGAATACTTAATTCATTTAAAAAGCAGATCATGAGATGAATAGATAAATGAATGGGTGTGGTAATTACTAAGCTGGTTGTTCTGTGTGCTGATTAGTTACGAGTTTAAAACCATAGATTCGTAGTATATTCAAAAGCCACTAGCTTCTTCAGAAAGGGATTTTACTTGGACCCCTTCCTGACTGGGAGACCCAATGTTATACGTAACCTTGAAGTGTTTCCCCTGAGGAACAATTCAGAGAACCGTTTTCAGGAGTGTAGGGTCTATTGAACTGTGAACGTTTCAACAAATTGTGTTGCAAAGCATTTTGGAGGCATTTCATCCACCAGTGGGATAGGGATAATCATTTCTTGTCAGCCTGTAAGCTAGCTTGCTTTATGAAGAGCTGTCACACCCCATCTGTGTACCATCTGTGTGCGTAAATTTTGTAAAAAGTTCTTTTCTCTTTTCCTGAGTTAAAAAAAAAAAAGGTTTTTAATACTTAAACTTTGATAACCTGCTTTAGTATACTGAAATCAGTTATAAAATGTGTGAGGCTTATGAGGACACTGTGATCTGTAATGTACAAGTCAAAAGTTTGGACACATTTTCTTATTCAATGTCTTTATTTTTTTCAACATTGCTGAAGACTGAAGACATTGCCATTATGACAGAACTAATTTAGAATTATTGAATTATTGTAGTCCAGAATATGTTTTATATTTTTGATTCTTTGAAATAACCATTTTTTGCTTGGATGACAGCTTTGCACACCCTTGGCATTCTCTTAGTCAGCCTCATGAGGTCGTCACCTGGAATGATTTTCCAAACGATCGTGGAGGTTCCCAGAGGTGTAGAATATTTTTTGTGGACGCATCTGATGCAGTACTCCACCACTCTCCTATTTGGTCAAATAGATCTTACATATGTGGCCATTAAGAATGCACGTTTTTTTTTCCGCAGAGTGCCGCCAGATCCCGCAAGCAATATTTATGAAGTTAAATAAATATTTTGTGCTGCAAAGAATATCCGTCAGATGGTGCATGTAATGTCTTTATCTAAAAGCCAGATCAAGTACAGCAAAGAATTGTGTATAATAAGTTAAGCCTAAAACAATATTGTTTCCAAAGCTGAAGCAAACATGAATTTTATTTTGTTTTACAATGGATCTTTTATGATCAATGTGTGTACAGTATATGCGCTTTAAATTATGCTCATAATAATGAAATGAGAGGTCCTAAATTGTGCTTTTAAATTCATAATAAAAAGCTTCAAATTTCCTGATATTTGGCTATCTGATACTATGCGAATGTCATGATTTGTGAATATGTCAAAAGCAACATTCTGTATTGGCTGGAAATACTGGCTGGAATGTGGTTGTGAATTTATGACTGAAACCTTTTACTTCACAAAAGGTAGCGTTTTGATCATAAAACAGGGGTGTGTTTGGGGTCATTGTTCTGTTGGAAAACAAATGATGTTGCCACTTAATGCTGATGGGATGGCATGTCACTGCAAAGCATGCTGGTTAGTGAACCCTTAATTTTGACAACAGTGTCAACGACAGTGTCACCAGTTGACACCAACCCCACACCATCACACCTCCTCCTACTCCTCCTCCTCCATGCTTCACAATGGGAGCCACACATTCAGGAACTGTTTTACCTTCTCTACATCTGACAAATTCATGGTGGTTAGAACCAAAAATCTCAAATTTGGACTCATCAAACCAAAGGACGGTTTGCTCCTGATCTAATTTCCATTCTTTGTGTTTTTCTTCCCTGAGCATGTCTCTTCTGTTTGTGGTTCTCTCGCAGTAATGGTTTCTTTGCTGCAGTTCGAGCTAACTCACCCAGTCTCCTCTGAATAGTCGATGTTTAAATTTGTCTTTTGTAGGCTAATCTATGGTGCTGTAAATCTGTGGTTTCTGAGGCTGGTCTTTCTAATAAACCTGACCTCTGCAGCAGAGGTAGGTCTTGCTCCTCCTTTCCCATGACCGTCCTCATGAGAGACAGTGCATTTCAAGGTTTTGGAGACTTGGGGATACGTTCAAAGTTCTTCCGATTTCTCTTAACGTAATAATGGCCTGTCTTTTCTCTCAACTTAACTGAGTGTTTCTTGCCATAATACTGTATGGACTATGGATTACTTGTAGTGGCACTAATCAGGCTAGGAATTCAATTTCTACTCTTCCTATACCCAAGCCAACTGATTATCTAAAGCACATTAAGAAGGTGAGAAATATCTCAAATTAAATGTTGACAAGGCATGCCTGTGAATTGAAATCCATTCCAGGTGACTACCTCGTGAATCTGATGAGAGAATGACATGAGTGTGCCAAGTTGTTTGGCTTAGCTACATAATTCCATGTGTTCTTTCATAGACTAATGTCTTCAGTATTAATGTAAGGTGTGTCCAGACTTTTGACTGGTACTGTGTGTATGTACAGTATGGGTGTGTGTTGTTTTTGAGATGTTTGTGACAGAATGAGTGTTTTTAAGCACACTAAACCGGTCCTTGGTAGTAAAAGAGCTGTGGTTATAGTGTCCATCCGACAATGTCTGCCCTGTCCAGCTCTAATAACTCCCACTATCTGCACACACATGAACGTAATGTAGGTGTTCTGTGCAAACACATAGCTGCCACTGGATGTCGTTCTCCATGTCACAGAAAAAGTGAGTGTGGACAGAACCCTGTGGGAATTATTAGCATTGTTCTTCCTGGATGTTTTCCATGCCATCATTAGGCCAGTTGAGGTCGGTGAAAAGGGTGAATACAGTTATGTGTTAGGCGTACTGCACAAACTTCACACCACAGTGCTTCTTTCTGCTTTACAAAACTTGTTTTTTTGCTTTTTCTTATGAAAAAAAAAACATCTATTTTTTTTACTTTTTTAAAAATTTTATAATCTGATCTGATCAACCAGGAGAAACTCGCTGATAGCTGTAAATCTGTAAATGCCAAGAGACGTCAACCACAGCATATTCGTGGCACAAATGATGCTGGCAGATACACTCCTACACACCAGATCACTGCTTAATGCACAGTCTTATTAGCAGCCTTGTGATTCTTTCCCAATTAGAGCTCAAGATTTCCCAATTTGTTTGTTTGCAGAATGTGTCCCTCGGCTTATTGCTGTGTCTTGTGATGATAATGAGGAATCCTGTTAGGTTGAGCAATCAGCTGAACCTTAGAATTATCGTCATAATGAAAAAAAAAATACAACATTACTAGTCTATCCTGTATTCCATCATTTGCGCATGAGTACATTTCGGAGATGCTCAGCTCCTTTAAAAGCATTAGACGACCTGAATCACATTATAGCCGAGTTTTTTTTCCCCTTTTCTTTTCTTCTCCAAAGGCCATGTGGTTTGAAAACAATGAGATCTGGCAGATGCTGCACAATAGTTTGTCTAAAACAAAGTCTGTCCAAAACAAAGCCGTCTGTGCCACCCATCCTATGCTTCTGTTTCACCCTGTCATTCTGTGCCAGGCGTGAATATGGCAGCATTTTCACAACTTTATTCAAATTCCACTGGAATGCTATTCAGCAAAAACACGGATTTGCACTTGCGTGTCTTTTATGTCTTATTAATGAGCATGAATATTTTGTTGCATACTGTAGCTAAGTACAGTAAATCATTTCAAACGGTCTGTTTGTCTGTGTGCAGTTACAGTATGCATGCTTTGTGGATGATGCCCTGTGTGGGAATGGCATCACATTCAGGGTACATTCCCAAAGTGTGCCTGGTGCTCTTGCGAGTTACTCTGTCTGCACCGTGATCCTGTGGCCACTGAAGACGAATGACACAACATATTGGAAAGTAATCCTTCAATTTGCGATTGCATGTTCACATCCTCATGGTGCAACTAACACAAAAATAAAACGTAATTTCAATCCCCGTTTAAATTAGCATTTTCGCTGTCAACGAGCTAGATTGGTGAATCAAATGCTGTGGGTGGGAGTTTGAAAGATGTCGCATATTTCTCAGAAAGTGACAACAAGGCGCAAACATCTGACAGCCCCGCGTTCCAGTGTTGCTACAGTATGTGTGTGGTATTTTCTACAGAATAACCAAATTTGCAGTCCCGAAGCGAGCCGTTTACTTGAATAAAGTTTGTAAAACCAGCATCGTTAATAATAGAGATTTTGAAAAGCAGCTTCTCAACAGCTTAAGAACAGACCTCACACCCTAAACCAATCACTTGTGATTTGTCCCCTTTGGTAGACAGTAAAATGTCCTCAGCAATTGTTATTGTGTGTTATTGTGAAATACCATCACGAGAACCTCCTACTAACAGCATTTGATTGACAGGTTCACTTCACTCACTCATCATACAGGGTTGCGGGGGGCCTGGAGCCTATCCCAGGAGACATACTGTAGGGCACGAAGCAGGGTACATCCTGGACAGGCTTCCAAACTCTCACACTCGCACACTATGGGCAATTAGTGCATAAGTGCATGCAAACTCCATGCACACAGAACCGAGGTGGGAATTGAACCGGGACCCTGGAGGTGCAGGACGACATTGCTAACCACTAAGCCACCGTGCAGCCCTAGATACGCTTCAATGATGGGGTAAATTCAAATGTAAGCAGAGTTGAAAATATGTAGGTGTAGTATAAGATGAAAAAGGGAAATTATAAATGAACAAAAAATACTATTATGTTCTAAGTATGGCATGTAAAAATTTAATGAAGTCAACATTTTGCAATTAATTTTCGTCTTTGCATTGTACATTTCTATGGACTATAATCCAAATACATATTTATGTTTTGCATTTAAATTCACATTTATTTTTTTAACTTAAGTTACAATAGGTTTGTAAAAGAATTTTTAATGCATATGTAAATGTCTAAATTACAATCTGAGTCACGTCTGGAAAATGATGTACAGTAATACATGACAGTTGGGACTCCTTTTATGCACCATGCTCAGTAAAACGTTCATTTCAAATTATGGCTTTGAGATATAAGTAGGAGGCGTCTTCGGATGGCTAACATTATGGCTGTCATGTTCTCACAGAGTTTTAGATTCTTATAAGCAATTCTTATAACAGCTTCACTCATCATCTCAATACTACCCTGTTCTTATGATTTGAAATTCATCGACATTCTTCTCCAGTTGGACATCCCCTGTGGGATCCCATGTCTACCTGTTTGGAGAGATTTGCCCTATTTCCAAAATGCATTTTTGGAAGCTATTGTTTGCTTAAGCCCTCAAGTTTCTTAACTGTGCCACATCCTAAAGCCAGGAAAATGTTACCATCTTTTCTCCAGTGGTCTATTAGCCATTGGTGAAGCAGCAGCCTTGAAAAAGGGAATGCCAGTCATTTTGTTTGTGCCAAAAACCTTGCCAGCCATGAACAAACTAAAGTTTAGGAAAGGATGTCAGATGGGATGCTGGAGTGCAAAAATGACCCAGTGCTCCCTGCATTTTTGTCCTGAATCATCATTATTCTTAACACACTAACACTGAAGACTGCCACACTGATTTCCCCTGATGATAGAACATTTCTAGTCCCTGTTTAAGCTCTGGTTTAGCTCTCTTAATCTTTGTGGCCAAAATAGTGCTGTTGAAATATCTGTTACATGAAATAGCAGTACTAAAAGTACTGTACCAAGATGGTAGAGCTTAAGAGGTTAAGCACAGTTTAAGATGACATTCCTGCTGAATGTAAATGGTTATTTAATCTTTCGATTTGCACAAGTGAGTTTTAAGAACACCCAATACCAGTAATTTACTTAGAGTATGTGCTAGGTTCCACCCATGGTTTTAGGCAAATATGACCTGATTTTAGCTCCTGATACTGTACTGTACCTTCATGGCAGAGAGAGTGGATCACGTTTTCTTTTTGTTTGAAGACTAGGGTAAAAGAGATGGCAACAAGAAAGATGTGGCCTGGAGTGAAATATGAAGATATTTCTGGTATAAAGTGAATAAAAGTTGAGCCTCTAAACACAGTACCAGTCCTATGCATGTATGTTTTAAAGTGTTTTATAAGATGGCAAACCTGGACCTGTCGGACAAACAGTCCAACCTTTAAAAGGAATTCAAGGACCAACAGGTAATTGGTGAAAAGCTCACTCCAGTTATCCAGCTTCAAGGTTTATCTCATAACCCCCTTAGATCAGAAACACCTAAACAACCCCAAGCTTCTGTTCAGGCCTCTTCAGTCCGGAAACTCCACACCTACCCCAAAGTCCAGCTGAAGCCCCCTCCAGACACTGAAACCCCTAGCAAACCACAAAATCCAGCTCCGGACCTGAAACCTCTTACAAACCATAAAATACAGCTCAACATCCTCCAGACCTGAAACCCCTGATAAACCACAAAGTCTGTATCAGACCCGAAACCCCCAACCAACCCCAAACTCCAGCTCAGGCCCCTCCAAACCTGAAACGCCCCCCCTCCAGACCTAAAAACTGCTAACAAATCCAACAAAATCCAGCTCAAGTCTTCTTGACCTGAAACTGCTGACAAACCACAAAACTAGACATAGACCTGAGATCCACAACCAACCCCAAGCTCCAGTTAAGGCTCCTCTAAACCTGAAACCCCTGACTTACCCCAAGTGCAGCTCAGACAGCTTTCAGACATAAAATTGTTTACCAACACCTGCTCAGGCCCCTTCAAACCCAACCCCAAACTCCAGCTTAGACTTGAAACCTCCAAATAAGCTCACACTCCAGCCTATGCCTCCTCCAAAACTCTTTGGTGAAAGTCTAATGAGACTATAGGCACCAGCTTAGATGCCAGGAATGCAGGCCAATGTTTCTGCGTCCTTCATCATGCTCATCATGTCAGCTGGCTTATGGCCCAGAGGTTTGGGCTGAAGTGACAAGTAGTTAATGTGCTGAGATGTGAACCTGTATTCGCTAATGAGGCTCTGCACTGGGGTTCAGCCTGAGCTCCACAGCCAGCCATTTAAACATTGATGACTCCGTCAATATTTAACCGTCATCTATGTTTCTGGCTTAAGCATTCAGCAGTGATACAGTACCATGCCACTGAAAAAAAAGACTAATATTAACATTATTACCATTAATAACACTAATATATACTGTAATACATATTACAATACCAATACATTTTAACAAGTGCTATGGAATTTCAATTCAGCTTTTGCAGCAGAACTTTAGTGGAATGAAAAATGTGACAGTAACATTTTACATCTCTACAGCATTAAAAGGAGATTTGTCAGGATGCACAACAGTGTATAAGTAACTGACCGCACCATATCAAGTTCAGCTGACATTTCTACTCATCGCATCTTAAATTGTTTCTGTTATAGGGTTCCAGATATCCTTGCGATGGGGTAAAAAAAAAAAGATGATAAAGTGCACGGAAATGCATCCATAGTTGTTGGATTCATAGAGAATTTACTTTGTTTAGCGGGAGTTGGTTGTAAGTTTAAGTCAAACCAAGACTTTTGATGAAATTTCATGAGTGAAGTTGTACAACTGACTCAAGTTTACAGAAGACCTCTTGCACAGTACGGTGATGAGTCACTTAGCTACAGTCAAACATTTAAACAGTGCAGACATTACTGGATAACCTGAACACCCATCGTACTTAGTCTTGTATTCTTATAAACATTGACCTGTTTTTAGACTGTGCATATAAATTTTATCCAAATCATAGTAATTAAAAAGCATTAAAAAAAGACAAAACCGTATAATGGATGCTTCTGGGGTAGAAAAAAAAGGTCTATGGCTCTCATAAATAGCCAGAATTATTTAATAATAAATCTTTTGCACTTTAATAATAGGCCTAATATTTGATTAGAATGATTTTATAGAATAAATCTATAAAAAGGGGATCAATCAATCTCCGATCTCAGTTACTGCATTTCATTATTGTAGACGTCTTACTTTTGTTTGTCCGATATTGCTGTGTTTGCGTGATTGTTTTTGCCTGCCAACTTGAACAGAGCATCAAGCGTGTACCGATGTCCATCTGCCCTGTGTTGCTTCATGATGTTGCAGTGCTTTAACGTTCCTGCTGAAAGTGTTACACTAAAGAGCAGAGAGCTAATCGGGTTGCAACCTTTAAGATCCTCAAGGTTGTGGTCGGAACCCAGTGTGGCAGGATGAGGAGAGCAAAAGAGCGGAAAGGAGGAGCGAGAGGAGCAGGTGAACTAGCGGGGCAGAAACAGGAGATGAGGACACTGCAGAGGAGAAATGTGGGAAAAGAGGAAGTGCAGAATGAAATCAGGCTTCGAGGGCTCGGGTGCAGCTGTCAATCTGAGGACCAACAAGTACACGACTTTAGCAGAGAGCTCTCAAGAAGCTCAGAAAAAAAACCCTCGAGTGTTGAGAGGATATCTCTCTGACTACAGTCTGCTGTTGTCTAGTTTTAAAATAAGCCTTGCGACGTATTTCACCATTGTTACACTGCTTGGTTTCTCCGTCTGAGTCCTCCTCAGTGAACAAATCATACAACATGAGTGGTATCCTGTCTAATATTATGCTAATAACTTGTGCATAATGCATGAAGTCGGCAAAGAAATGTGTCAGGCATTAACCTTGATGCAGTATCCTTGCTGTCAACCTTAGTAAAATGACTTTAATCCCTTTTGGACGAAAATGAGCATCTCTAGTACTTGCATGTGTCCATTCACTTTTATCACCACCCATGGTTTAAGTCTATGTTGTGGTAATACATCGAGATTGTTGGTCTGAGCTAGACATGGTGAATTATACTCTACCTGAAGTGAGAACCCACAGGGATTTACAATGTGGCAGTGCTCCAACCACTGACCTTTACTCATGATGTCATTAAACCAGTGCCAGATCCAACCCCCCGCCACCGTCAATTCATCATCCCTTTCCTCCTCGCCGGCTGCACAGAAAGGAGAGATGAAAGAGGATGAAAGAGGAACCATCCTTTCCTTCCCTAGGTCAAGGTGATGAGCAAAGCAGCAGGATACTCTATGTATGCCTATGTTTTGTGATTTCCGGCTTTTCCCAGACATGTCGCACCACCGAGATGCTTTCGGTGCTCTCATTTATAAAGAAGGCAGTGTGTTTCAAATATAGATCAATAATTTTTTCTCCAGCAAATCAAATCATGGTAGCGTGAGATGGCTGAATGTTGCGCCGCCGCTCACGTCTTATAATGCTGTTTCTTCCGAGTGGCACCAGCCAGATTTAATCGGTTTTGTTCCACGTCGATTTCACACCATGTCCTGGCAATTTCGCACAATTCGAGCTGTCTGCAATCAGCGCCGGTGTGTTTGGTGATACAGAGACTGTGCATGTCACAGAACCAGGCCCTTTATCCTGTCAGCATTGGCTCTTATCTTAAGATAACAGAGAAGTCTGCTTTCCAGGAAAAAGCCAACCGCTGTGCCAAACCAAGAATTGGAATGAAAGAAGCCCCAGTTTTCTGTCTGTGCTCTATGTTGTAAGATAAAACTCTACTGTATGACTCGTATGATGTATTGATTCTGATCTTTTTTGTTCTTCTGGGATTTGTGACTCCTTACTCAAGTAGACATGCACAATCAATTACCATTCCGTCCATTCTGTCATCAGCACCTTGGTCAAATTAAACAGACCAACAGTTTTATATACGGGTGTCCCAGTTGTGGTGTTTTCTCACAGTTTTGTGGTTTGGGGTTTAATCCTAAACTTTCATTGCTATCCATATAATGTTTCTGTGTATGTTCTCCCTATGCCCTGAAAGTTTTTCAGTTTTTCAATGCAGCAGATTCACATCTTTTCATTAACTTTTTTAACGAGCTGCAATCGTTTCCCTGCTGCATAGAACAAGTACTCAGCTTCCTCTGTTCCATCAGGTCAGAGCCAGTTGCACCTTTAACTGGGTGGGTGTGGCCAACTTTTAGACTCATCCAAATCAATCAGTTGAGCCATAGCGGTTTAAAGGAAACCTGTTATGCCAAATTCAAATATGTGCAATTTTTAAACACTTAGATCTGCTCCCCAAAAGAGTATGAGGGGGGAAAAAACATTCCCAGCTGCTTTTTCAGTTTTTGCGTTGGCTGTGTCTTAATCAAGGTAATTAAATCCCCTCCTCTAATGTGACCTCATATATGCATTTAATTTTTTTTATCTTTGGATAATTTATATTTTGCTTCAGGATTCTATCAATTTAAATCAACTCTTTAGTCAGACTCCTTACATCCTACATTGCTCACTGTGTTCCTGGTCTAGACTCTGAGTTTGTTGTAATCGTTACCATTTTATTCGTTGGGATAAAGTGGGTAAAAAATAAATATGCATATTCAATCTGAATTGGTCATGTTGAATATTCCATTATTTAAATTTCAGAGCAGTTTTACAAGTATTTAGCTCTGGCACTAAGAGTTTGGAATGAGTTCATGTGAATCTCAAAAGCACTTGAGGATTTTGCTTCACTTCAGTGCCAACGCTTCTTCCTCAGTCTCAGCGGCAAATCCTCTCAGTTCCCACAGATTAATAAACACAGATCAGCACTTAATGATAGACTAAACTATATTATTACTTCCCCCCCCCCCCCACCCACCACACAAACCTTCTATGGGAAGATTATGTCAACCTAATCTAAGGGTTTTTTTTTTTTTAGTACTTACTGTAGTAATGCTTACTAAGTAGAGTACCAAAAGATGCTGTTCTTGGACTGTTCTTCTTTGGTTCTCTCCCTTGCAGGGCTGTTTTTTTTTATTCTGTGTATGTTAAAAAACAGGCAAAACACATTATTATTCATCTGTGCCTCTCATGTATCATGCAAGATAGCGCACATGAAGTACAAACGCCCTCCAGCCACACTAACTTTGAAAATAATCACTTCCATGAGCAAGCCATTAGCACAGATCTCCATGTCAAGAATATATCAAGAAAAAAAATCGTTACTAGTTCAGTGGTGGTTCATGATGATGAGCGTTACAGGTCGGAGTGGTACGAAAGGTGGCAGGTCATGGGTCTGATGTGTGGGTGGCCAGCACATGCATTTTACTAAGACTGTTTATCTGGCCCATCTGGTGTGTGTAAAACAGAGTTAAGTTTTTTTGAAGTTTAGCCTTTATTCGTCACATATACATTACTGCAGAGTGAATATCTTTATTATTCGCATATCCCAGCTTTGTTAGTATGCTGTGATCAGAGCACAGGATCAGCCATTATCCGGCGCCCCTGGAGCAGACAGGGTTACGGCCTTGCTCAAGGGCCCAACAGTGTCAGCCTGGTGGAGCTGAGGCTTGAACCGCCGACGTTCTGATCAGTAACTCGGAGCCTTATCTTGCTGAGCTCCCCTTACTGCTTTACAGACAGTGCGCTTCATTCCACCTTTTTGACTTGCCCATTCTTTTACATTCATAGCTGAGATATCATCTGCATGGGATGCCTGGGATTACTTTCCTTTCTATACCACTTTACCTAAAAATGGCTGTAGAAACATAAAATAGTACACACTGCGTCTTGTCTGAGACTTTTCTTCATTCCTAAAGCCAGCGGACACCTGGGGTGAAAGTTATGAAGCTTGCTAGATAGAGTCCGCCTCTATTTCCATTGTGGCTGCATTACAAACAACATAAAGCTCACTGGGAATGTAACTCGCACATGTGCGAGTGAAACAAACGTATCTGTTGGAACACTGCGAAGCTTGACAAAGCTTGATAAAGCCTGTTGTAATAAATGTTCGGATTTTGTTTGTAGACGATGATTTTTTCATAGGAATGGGCAAAACTTAAAATTGGACATACTGTTGATGTGGCCAGATTTTAAAGATCCCATATTTAACTGTTTCTTTAACAAGTTAACATGGATCTCAGAAGTTCCCCAGAATGTACCATTAACCCTCATGTTGTGTTCTGGTCAAATCTGACCGATTTACAAGTTTCCTCTGAAAAAAAGTGCAGTAAATTTTGAGTGACTTAAAACAAATGACTTTGTTCACACATGGCATTTTACCACTTCTGTTGAAAAAGAAAGCTGCAGCATTATCAACAATCATACAACCTATTTGTAGCTCTGGTATATAAAGCTTTTTGAGGCATTACTCACAGTTCAGTCTTTAGCAGCACGGTGGCCAAGAGATGTACTGCATGTGAAGCAGTGGAATTATATTTGACAATGACAGTGATCAGGAGGAGAGAAGCCAGGTTGACAGTTAGAAGGGTTTAGAGGGGAAAGAATGTCAGAGGTTGAGGATGACACCGAGTATAACCCAGAGGAGGAAGACTCTGACACTGATGAGGAAGTGTGGTCTCCTTTTATCCAAACATGAAACTAAACCCAAAGCCTAACCCGATATGCCATATCGCGAGTGCATGGCATCAAGTCCTGTTTTCAACTTTTCCTTACAGACACAGACTCCATTGTAAAAACTGTAAACATTGTCCGATCAAATCAGTGATATCACAACCATCATTTTGTTTTTCTTCAATGAAGGTTGAAACAACTGCTGCAAGTACATTAAGTATTTACTCCTGTATATCTAAATTTGTTTTAGTAGTTTGATATTGTCGAGCTTAACAGTCCACTCTGTCATATTGAAAGAATAATAAATAGAAATGCTTTTCAGAACTTTAAAATATATGTGATGAACAGTACACAGTCACCTCCACCACTGAATAACTTTGCTAACTGAAGGTCCACCATGTGATCATGAAATGCTAACTAAAGCGAAAGATGTCCACCCAGTCATTAATTCATCCATGACGGAGTGGACATGTGTGCGTACTGTAGTTTTGGCACATTTTGGATTGATTATATTATTATCCAAAGACTTTTCATATTAACTAAAATGTATTATTGAGAAGGGGGAAAATGTTGAAAATATATATATATATATATATATATATATATATATATATATATATATATATATATATACAGTACATTAAAATAAAAAATATATACACACCATAAAATAAAATTGTGGCTCTATCATGACTGTTGTCTTATCACTCACTGGGTTCTGTCGCAGCAACTGTAATTGAAAACCAATGAAAGCAATTTGTAAAAGCTATTTGTAACCGCACCCTAAGCTCTTGCACCCAGTGAGGCTACTTGAGTCATGATGTGGAAAGTCTTATGACTTTAATGTTATTACATAAAACGTTTGGCTTGTATGACTAAAGCTAACTGAACTGTTTTGAAATGAAAATCGAGATTTTTTTTTTCTTTTCTAAGAGCTTTTGGGTTAGATGTGATGTACACTGTATTTTGAGGGATGATAAACTGTTGGACAATACACTCTGTGATGCAGAGTACACTTCAACTAACTGTAGAATGATAATGCCATACTGTATTCAGACATGTGATGAATGTTATGGAGGTAAAGTGAACTTTTCAAATATGTGTTCATAAGGCAAAAAATAAATAAATAGTGCTTATATTGTAATGTCTTAAATACATGTTCTAGCATTATAAAGATTGATTTTGTAATATCAGCTAATAAGACCAGTTGATACGGTCCATGGGCAGTGCAGTATCTGTTTATTTAAGATCTATAATCCTATAGTGGGAGAGCAGCTGAGCATCTCATCATTCAGCTCTAGAAGAAGTGTAGGTGAATGTCAGCACTGATCTATTTTGGGTTGCAGCGCTCGGAGATGGTGGAACATGGTGTATTTCGACAGATTGGAGGGCTCAGTAGGAGGAAGCTCATGTTGTGGTGCAGGATACACAGTTTTTAAAGGTCTGCTTGCTTTGGACTCCCTCCTGTTCGCGGGTTTCTTGTCTGCATATTATCATATGATGTTAAAGTTATGAAATTCTGTGCATCTTTTTTTTTTTTTTTAACCAAACAAACAAAACCATAGCATTCATTCATAATGTGCAGGATTGTTTAGCCTCCGGCCGCCGGATAACCCGGCACATTAAGGACATTTAAGAGAATTAGTATACCCTTTTATATAGATAGGAATGTGATAAAGTTTACTAAATGACCTAATGAAATGTGTATCACAGATAAGATGAATGCATTTTGAAACCTCAATTCCTGCTCTGCTTGCTAAGCAAACTGCATAAACAGACCTGATTGACCTTTATTCGGTCATAAAAGAATGTAAATGAGAAAATCAACTTTGTTTCTGTAGGGTTAGTTATGGCTTTAGACTATATGGACTTGCCAGCATTGTGTATAAAGAATAAAAGACAATGGGATGTGCTCTTCTGGTAAAAGAAACAACAACATGGTGGTCTGATGAGTTTATTATTTTCCTGAAGTTTTTATTCCCCCTATACCACATAAATAATTGTTGACAAAAATGACATCATAATAATAAATATTTATATATTGTAACATATAAATAACAAATACAAACGAATATTTTATTATACAGTTATACAAATTTTATTATACTGTACATACAGTATGGCGGCATGGTGACTTAGTGGTTGGCACTGTATTTGCATGTTCTCCCCATGCTTGGTGGGTTTCCTCCTCGTACTTTGTTTTCCTCCCACTGTCCAAAGACATGCTTAGGCTAATTGGAATTCACAGTTTACCCATAGTGTGTGAATGTGACCGGAGGTCGTATAATGGTTGTTAAAATGGGAATAAATACAAAGGCCACTATTGGCCTCCATGGTCCCTTGTTGGCCTACAGAGGTTCCTGGATGGATGGAGGATACAGTACATGTACAAATGTTACAAATAAAATATTACAAATAACATGCCAAGTCACACGTCCAGATGATACTCTTGTGCTCAGGGTCCTGTCCTGGAGACTCTTTCTATAAATGTTAAGTAAACTTCTCCTTACGGAAGCCTCCATCATATCAAATATCATCATATCTTTTGTTAATTTAAAAACCTATTTCCACATGGATTGACCATAAAAGGAGTTCCTGGGAGGCCAGTGTTTCAGACGAGTCCTGTTGTGGCTCTGGCGAACAAAAAAAGAAATTGAATCTTAATGGTGTCTAGTGAAACTTTGGGATAAGTGCATTAGTGTAGCAGGGGATTATATAGAGACATAAAGGCAGTTTTTACTCTCAGAACTGTGTTCTGAGTTGATCACTTCTCGTAACAAATGTGTGGATTTACCTTTTTGTGTTTCGTGGTACTGTACAATGAATGTTCTTACTTGCAGCAAAGGAGCTGTTTTGATATTAAATTGGAGGGTTTTTTTTGTGCTCCTTTTTTTTCTCCCATTTTCTAAAATAACTGGTGTATGTATTTGTCTTCCCCTAACTGTACTTGTTTATCAAACCTTGCAGCTACTGTATTATTCAGAATATTTAGCAGCCCATGCTGTAGATGACAGCTTACATATTTTAATTCTGTCTCTTATTAGGCAATTTTTGTAATTATCTAATTGCAGTGTTCTCAAGGTGTGCAGTGTTATCACATGTGAATGCACAACGAGGCGTATCTAATAGATTTCCGCTCTAATACAGCTCATAGTTTGTAACCATTTACTGTACATCTTAACACTTGACATCATTCTTTAATCATAACTCTAAATAAAGTGCTACATCTAAAGTGTAGAGGATATAACAACCACAGAATGGGAAAGTTCTTTAGTGTACTTGTTTGATTTGGTATTTACTTGATTGATATCCTAATTCCTTAAATTGGTACAGATTGTCATGTACCAATTTCTTAGGTAAATAATAGGACACGTCACAAGGAGGGGATGAGGGATTGGCAAATGAAGCCTCCATTTTTCTGTGGAAAAAAGGGGATGATGATTTTAGTTGTTAGTCTGCTCCTGTCATGGGGTCGCCGCAGTGAACAATTCAATCCACACACAACTTCTAGACACATTTCCTGGGCAAAACTTTCAAAAACCCATGCGGTTGCAAAGGTATGAGTATTTATGCTTCTGTATACTGCCCAGTGTGTTTCAGGAAGAGTCCAGTGGGCGCGGCTTGGGTAACTCCTTGCAACCGCCCGTCCCTCCTGTACGTGAAACTCACCCCCACAGACAATGTAACAAGCTTTGACTTCAAAGAGGATGGCACTGCTGGAATTCAGATGAACCGTAAGGAGTACAGCTCCTAAGACAATTTTTTTCTCGTTTTTTTGCTCAGGGTCCCAAACAACACTTGATTGCTCCCAGGCGCTTTGACCAATCTTCTCCATCCTTTTTGTATGGGTGGATACAAAATTGAGCACGTCAGAGTGAGCTAAATAAGGAGGGAGTTTTTCGCTGATTCACTCCTCCTGCACTCTAACTCTCCATAAATAATGATCTGGTACAAAAATTGTTGGATAAATGTTTTTTTTTTTTCTTTCCAGGAAATCGGCTGTCCAATTCCATAGAAAATAATAGCATATGGTCTACTGAGAGGAGGAACAATTGTGCAGATTTTCAGCCCAAATGCTCCATCCATGCCACCCACATTTTTTACCAAAATAAAATTGAAGAATAATAAGAATGAAGATGTGCAATAATAATAATAATATTTAGTCTTGCACCACCCCCTACTAATAAATAATTGAAATAATAATACAAGGGGCTTTCAGCCTCTACTAATAATAAAGATGTACAGTAATAATAGTTTTGACTTGAGACTTTTGCACAGTACTGTAGATGGTCGATATGGCGTGGTAAACATTTTATTGCAGAGGTAATTCAATTATGAAAGTTGGCTGATTTATAATCAGTATTAATAATCAGTATTTGACTTACTGGGATTTGACGTTCGTGCGTCAAGTACATTAAGACGTGTACTTTTTCACACATTCTACTTTTTTTAGACAATTGGAAGCTTTTATCCAAGCATCATATCATGGACGATATCGACTAACAATATCATGTCCGATATCAATTAACAATATTGTGCAATATCAATTAACGGTATCATGTGCAATATCATTTAACAATATTATGCAATATAATTTTGCATTGTCATATGTAATATCATTTAGCAATATCATGTGCAATATGTACAATTCTGCATCGGAATCTGCTATTCTGATATTCTTATGCTACCGGTTGCTGCATTCTACTTTTGTCTATCTTATGTTTAGTTTGTGTATTTTTATTTACTTTATTAATTACTTCATTTCATTGTGTGGATATTTTTTTACTCTCTTTTCTCTTGGAGCAGTTTCTGGCACAAGGATTTCTTCCAGGATTAATACAATTTTATCTTAAATTATCTTAAAATTTGTACATTAACGAGAAAGGGATGTTTATAATTTGACATTAGTACTTTGCAACAAATGCGGTGTAAACAATCTTAAAACTAAACCAGGTTGTTGAGTTTAAAAGTTTTTGAATAGGTAGCCTACTTTAAGTTCAACTGTGGCATTTATTCATGTATATTGTGTACGACATCAGTTCGAGTTAAGAGCCAATGCTCGTTTGCTATGCCTTTGTACCACAGCAGGTTAATAAGGTTTGGCAGTGTGTTGATGTATGAAGTGTGGCAGACAAAAGAGCAGTGTTTTCTTGAATATCTCTCATTTTTTGTTCTGCTTTCATCCTCACACCTGATTTATGAGAAGACTCTGCCATACTGTATTTAAATTCATTACAAGCATCAAATCACAACACACTAGCTCTTTCTACCATGAACCATTCATTGAGACTGTTTAAAATGTCATGAAATCTTAATTAAATAATTTTTTTTATTCATTGTGTTTGGTCACATTCATTTTATTTCAGGATGGGCAAAGAGTTTTTTTATTTATTTATTTATTTTTTTTTAACACAAAGCGAATAGACCGATGCACACTGACTTAAAAGCCAAGACATTAAAACCACCTGTCTAATATTTAGTGTTCCTTGGGTTCCCAAAACAGCTGTGCCACATCAGGACATTGTCTTCACAGGACGTCTATAGGTGTGCGGTGGTATCTGCCATCACCATATCAGATATCCATATGCTAACTATCCAGCATTGGGATACATAAGGACTGGGATTTGTGGGATGTATTCAGTTCAAGGTCAGATCAACATCTTGAACTCTTTGTCATGTTCCTCAATCTATTCCTTGTTACAATTTTTGCAGTGTGCCAGGGCGCATCATTTTCTAAAAAATGAGACTGCCATTAGGGAATAACTTTTCTGTGGTGTGTACACTGGTTCTGCAACAACATTTAGCTAGGTGGTGCATGTAAAACTAACACCTGCATGAATGGCAGGACCCAAGGCTTTTCAGGAGAACATTGGCCTTCTTCTCATAGTGCATGCTGGTGCCATCTCTTGCCCAGGAAAGCTACACTTCATGTCCAACCATTCACATGATATTAAAAAAAATTATTACTCACATCAGGCCAGCTTTTTTCATTGTTCTGTCCAGTTCTGATGCTCACAAGTCCATTGTACTTTAGGTGCTTCTGGTGGTAGACAGAGATCAGTATGGGCACTCTGTGTATTTTGACACCTCTATATTATAGCCAGTATTGCCTTTTTCATCAACATTCTCCCACAGGGTTCACTTCACCTTTCCATGGTTTAAATGCTATGGCTGATCAGTGTGTCCAGTATAAGATGCTGGCAAACATAACTATATGCAGTTAGAATCATTCTTTATTTTTTGACCCATCTAACTGCAATTTATAATATTACCATAGTCACTCTCATCGTTGCAGATAAGAGGCTGGTGAGGGACAGCAGCATTCCAGAGATCGCCAATGGTTTTTAGAGTGCCGTGTTGGCTCAGGGACTCCGCTAATGAGTTTTATAATAAGCCTCTGAATCTCTCTGTTGTCTCAGTATTTGTTCTAAGAAGGCTCCGTGAATTCCCCAGCTGAGGTGCCCCATTATGGTGGCTTGAAACAAATTTCATGACTCAAAGGCAGACAAGAAAGCAAACGCTGCCATGGCGTCAATGAGCCGACGAGAAACCAAAAAGGTGCGAATTTTAAATGCTCCCAGAGAAACTGTTTCTGATATATTACCTACTCCCTCAATAGAGCTCAGAGTTTACTTGCATCTGCCTCACTGTGACAGTAAAGTGCCTGGGACTATATTTAGTCCCAATCCTGTTCGGTATGGTTTTTACAGTGAAATTGTAATACACCAAATGTTTATATGATCTCTGTTTATGATTTTTCTTTAACCACGTTTCTTCCACAGATTTGATAGTTCAGCATTATGCTTCCAGGGTGTTGAATATTTCTTAACCCCGGCTCCATTACTTCTACATTTCTTTACTTCTTTTCTTTGTTTGATGCAGCCCAGTAATTTGACCCCGCTGACTTGGTGACCTTTTTTTGGCCATGCAGTTTACATTATAATGGGGGAAAAGTGTGACCTCAGTGACATTGATCATGGTATGGTTGTTGGCGCCAGATGAACTGGTTTAGAGAACTGCTGATTTTACACAAAATAGTCTATTGTGTTGAACAGAACAAAACACCATCCAGTGAGTGGGAGTTCTGTGGGAGTTCTGTGTGCAGAAATGCCTTATTGATGAGAGAGAGGTCAGAGAGGAATGGCTAGACTCAAGTCATTATAACCCTTCTCAAGTAACCTCTATGTACCACCATATTGGTGCTGAAACTGGACAGAACACCAAATCTCATACCCGAAATATTGACCAAATTACTTTTTATTGATGGAATGATAAAACAATATAATATTGCTATGAGATAATAATAATAATAATAATAATAATATAATAATAATAATAATAAACACATATAGTACTCATTTACTTTATATAATTTACTCTAAAATATCTTGCTATTAATATAAAACAAATAATATTAACAGTTTTAACAGTAACAAACAGAACATAGGACTTCTTGGCATATTGAAGGTTTTTTTTTTTTACACCTGTTATTCTAGGTAATAGATTTGTGATTTCTCTATCCCCTTACAGAGCTGTCCAGATACTGATGATAGAGCTTATACTCACCTGGAGCATTATATCAGTATCAAAGCAGGCATGTTGTTGACTGATGTGACATTATGAACAAGCACATGAAACACAGTGATTCAGTTATGAAGGGAAGAGGAGGAAGCAGGAAGACCACATTAACAACCACATTGTAAATAACCACATTGATCTGAAAAGCATCTCTAAATACATACTGTACACAACACGTCAAAACTTGAGGCATATGAACTAGCAATGCAGATGAACCTGTCAGGTTTCATTACTGCCACCCAAGAATAGTTTTAGGATTCTAAAGTGGGCACAGGAGGACCAAATTAAGTTAAGTTTGTAAATAGTGTACATTTTGAATGTTGTAAAAATGATGGAATGTGCACGCTTACATCTATTAGACACAATATGAAAACCAACTAGACTGCGCTTCACACATACATCAGTGAGCCTTGGGCATCCACCAGTTGTCCTTCCATAGGGAATAAATAATACCAGGAACACCCAACATGACCTCCCATTTTGGAGATGCTCTGACCCAGTTGTCTAGACATCACATTTTGGCTTTTTTCAGAATCATTCAGATCATTGTGGTTGCCTATTCTTTCGGCTTTCAACACATCGACTTTAAGAACTGACTGTTGACTTGCTGCCTAATACACCCTGGCTTTATCTTACTTAAACCCAGTAATGTATGTCATGCACAGTACATGTTAGTCCGGAGATTTCAGTTTTTTCAAACAAGGCCTATGAACTACATATTATCTAGGATGTCTCTCAGCCCTCTTTCTCCACAATGAACCATAGAGAGCCCGCTTCTAAGGAACCAGACTTGTCATATTGATTGAGTTGTTGCTAGATACTGTTCATCTCAAGGACACTTTATTCCATCCCTTTATCTGTAAAGTAAAAATAAACCTCTTGGGAAAAGTAAAACCCACACAGTACTTAGTTACTGGGCTTTATTGTATGATTTCAAATATATATATGCCCAACTCACTGCAGAATTAAATGTGCACCACAACTCTCCTGTTTCCACCAGGAACTGTTCGTCGGGAGCTCCACAGGGTCAGTGTACATGGCCGGTCTGCTATAGCCAAACCTTTGGTCATCACCATACTGGTGCTGAAACTGGACAGTTTTATTTATATGATGACAGAACACCAAATCTCATACCCAAAATATTGACCGAATTACTTTTTATTGATGGCATGATGAAACAATCTAAAATTGCTATAAGAGAAAAATAAACATATACAGTACTGATCGGCTGTATATAATTTACTCTAAATGCCCAATGCCGGTTTCAGTAGTGCCAGCAGCGAAAATCTAGAGCGTTGGACAATGTGAAACATGTATTGTTGTCTCATGAATCTAAGACTGGTGACAGTGGTTTGATGAACATGAAAGTGAAGTTGATCATCTCCCATGGCCTGCACAGTCACGAAATCTAAGTACTTTTTGGAGGAGCGACTCAGGAAACATTTTCCTCCACCATCATCACGTAGTGACCCGGCCACTGCAAGAAGAACGGCTCAAAGTTCCTCTGGCCACTGTGCAGGACTTGTATCGGTCATTCCCAAGACGAATTGATGCTATATACACACACACACATACTGTATACACACTGACCTAAAGGATTATTAGGAACACCTGTTCAATTTCTCATTAATGCAATTATCTAATCAATCAATGGGAAAGAAAGGTAATTTAAGCAATTTTGAGCGTGGCATGGATGTTGGTGCCAGACGAGTATTTCACAATC
Source organism: Clarias macrocephalus (assembly GCA_011419295.1). Lineage (NCBI taxonomy): Eukaryota > Metazoa > Chordata > Actinopteri > Siluriformes > Clariidae > Clarias > Clarias macrocephalus. The sequence continues at coordinate 46,237 of JAAGKR010005026.1, forward strand.
TGCTCAGTTACTGGGATTTTCACGTGCAACCATTTCTAGGGTTTACAAAGAATGGTGTGAAAAGGGAAAAACATCCAGTATGCGGCAGTCCTGTAGGCAAAAATGCCTTGTTGATGCTCGAGGTCAGAGGAGAAGACCCCACCGGGTACAACTCATCTCCACTACAAATAGGAAAAAGAGGCTACAATTTGCACAAGCTCACCAAAATTGGACAGTTGAAGACTGTAAAAATGTTGCCTGGTCTGATGAGTCTCGATTTCTGTTGAGACATTCCAATGGTAGAGTCAGAATTTGGCGTAAAACAGAATGAGAACATGGATCCATCATGCCTTGTTACCACTGTGCAGGCTGGTGGTGGTGGTGTAATGGTGTGGGGGATCTTTTCTTGGCACACTTTAGGCCCCTTAGTACCAATTGGGAATCGTTTAAATGCCACGGCCTACCTGAGCATTGTTTCTGACCATGTCCATCCCTTTATGACCACCATGTACCCATCCTCTGATGGCTACTTCCAGCAGGATAACGCACCATGTCACAAGGCTCCAATCATTTCAAATTGGTTTCTTGAACATGACAATGAGTTCACTGTACTAAAATGGCCTCCACAGTCACCAGATCTCAACCCAATAGAGCATCTTTGGGATGTGGTGCCCTGGATGTGCAGCCCATAAATCTCCATCAATTGCAAGATGCATCCTATCAATATGGACCAATGTTTCTAAAGAATGCTTTCAGCACCTTGTTGAATCAATGCCATGTAGAATTAAGGCAGTTCTGAAGGCGAAAGGGGGTCAAACACCGTATTAGTATGCTGTTCCTAATAATCCTTTAGGTGAGTGTATATATGTATGTATGTATGTAAAACAGAACAACATGGGAAAAGCAAAGCCACATATCTTAGCAGCTACCCGAGTAAAACATGAACTCTGAACAGGTGTCCTTATCTTACGGCTAGGTAATTTGACGAATAGAGCCGAAAGTTTTCGTCAGCGTAATAGATTACGTAAATATGTGGACTTGTGTAGAGTGCTTTGATGCGTTGCAATGTTTTTGCTCATCCCCTTTTATGGCACCGCATGGTGAAAATGAGACTTTATCCCCAAAAGCCCAAATCCAATTCTTTAAGCCAAATGGTCCACTGCACGCTGTGTGAAACTGTAATGGCCTGCCACATCAGCTCTGCAACTGCTGCATCTCAAGAGAAAAACAACTAGGGACTATCGGATCTACAAAACAAGAAGGCATCAGCGTAAAATAAATTATTACAATTAATAATCTAGTTAATAATCAGTGAGTGGTCCAATTGATAGGTGGTATCAGTGATTGGGAGTTGCTATGGTCTTGTCTGTTGTGTTTCAGATAAGAACTCTTTAGAGCAGGTGATAACGGCGAATATGGCAGTATCCCTTTTACCAGCACATTTATTTTTTTGTTGTATAGAGTAAACACCATAGATTTAACATTATAAATCTGTAAGTCGGTCTATGCAACCTGTTTCATATTAACAATTACAAGTGCATGTTCGGTTTACAGACAGCACCAGCTATATTAATATATTATATTAGTGGAATACTCGACAAACTACACAACACTATCTATAGTAATTAATAGCAGAATATATTAAACAGCACCCATCCGAAGTTGGCCTGCCCTCCATAATTAAAAACTTTTGACGTTTAAGTTTGAAATTGTTTCTTCATTCTCCATAGATTGCATGGTTAAAATAAAAGATAAATGCATGAACCATTCTTGAAAGAAATACAGTTGATCTAATACACATATTCTGTAAGTTACTGTAAAAGATTCCTGGTTGAAGTTGTTGTTGTTATACTGGACAACTTATAATAATGGAAAGTTACCCAAAGGTTTGATCGACCAAGCAAAAAATTATAGTTAGAGTAGTTAATGAGGTAAAAATCGTTGTTATAATAAACAACTTACCAAAAATAATCGATCAATTAAGTGACACAAAAAATGTTGGTTGCAGCTTTAAATCTAATATAAATATTGTAATAAGTTCTCCAAAGAAATAAGTTCTGCAAAATTGTATTTTTAAATAGTTTTAGAGCTTATTTATTTATTTATTTATTTTAGTTGTTTAGATTTATTTATTCATTTATTTATTTTTATTTTTTAGTTTAAAAAATGTAAAATTGTAACAAAATTCTATGCACACCTTTTTTTTTATATATATATTTTTATTTTAAATAACATTACTTTCTAATTTTCTGGATTTTACAGCTGAACCACCAAAGCCCTATAGAATTTTCTTCTAGTGTAGTTATAAATTTTTAATTTTCCACCCTCACTTTCCTTCTATAGTCCTTCATAACGTGTTCAGTCATGCAAAGGCAGCATGAAGAGATTCTTAGGCTTATTCTCTTCCACTTCTGCAGATATTGTCTTTACTTAAAAAAAAATAAATAAATAAAATAAAGCTCAGACCGAATTTTAAAATAAACTAAATATTGTAGTGGAATGATAAAGTGTGAGGAGATGTGTAGACCTATAATAATGTAAGCTGGTTATTCCCTGCATATTGCAGCATTGATATTAATTATGTGACAAACGATAGCTGTAATCTAACACATACATCAAGGGAACATGAAAATATTAAACTGTTTCCGCTATATTTTATGTACTCAGTATCTATTAGAACAAACACTCTGCAGGAACAATTTAACCCATTTAAAGATTAGTGCATAACTAAAGATTCAGTTCTATAGCAGGGGTGATGAAATGACACACCCAGATGGCTGGACTAGTCATTTCTATTATTACCTAGAGTTTATCATACAGTAGTTTCCTTCAGGGTGATGTCACATCTTTTTAAGCCGTAACTCAGTAAATGCAATATATTAGCCATGTGTATTGTACTCTGATTAAGAGAGAAACTAAGTAAAGTCCAGCACAAATCTTTCATAAAACTTTCCTTCAAGTAAATCTGCAGCTACCCCATGGTACATAGCTGCCAGACTCCAAATCTCGGAAACAAAACTTTATCAACAGCTTGCTGACTTTCTGTTAAAGCCACATTAACATAATAGGAAACTTGGGAGATTGGAGATGATGATGATAATCAGACTTCAGTCGGTATTAATGCACCAGCTAACAGTCTTGCTATATGTTATTACATTACTTTAGCCACTAGCCTAGCCCCCCCCCCCCCCCAAAAAAAGGTGATTTATTTAAGTAATTGAATTCAAAAAGTGAAACTTGTATATTATATAGATTCATTACACACAGACTGATATATTCCAGTTGTTTATTTCTTTAAATTTTGATAATTATGGTTTACAGCTAATGAAAACCCAAAATACAGTATCTCAGCTCCCGAGTGGTGCACAAGATAAGGGTCAAGGGAGCAGATTGGCCATGCTCTCATGTTGCTCTTATGAGCAACAGTTCAAAAAAAGATCCTGTCAGCTGGCACGATAGCCTTCGCCCTTCCTGGTAATTAGCTGTTGCCTCAATTTTCAGTTGGATTTCTATTTGCACAAAATATCTATCCGGTAACCTGGGGCATTTTATTTATTAAATTTTTTTTTGAGAAATGTTCGAGTGTGAGAGAGACCTTTAACCTTGTGCAGTTTTGAAGAAAGTTATTTAATAGACCTTGTTTATTTATGAACCTACAACAAAGTAAAAAAAAAAATGATTACGTATATGGTCAGTTATAATTCTTAAACAGAAAGAAAATAAAAAAAAAAAAAAACTAAATTCAGATAAAAAAATAATAAATCCAATAATCCAAGTTACATCGGTGCATAAGGCCAAAAAGTGCATCAGTGCATCTTTAAAATGAACTTACCTGAGAACATAATTCTTAAATAATATTTTTACCACCTAACTGCCTGTAGGTGCCACAGTTTCTTAGTGGTTAGCACTGTCGCCCTCCACCTCCAGGGTCGTGGTTTGATTTCCATGTCTTTGATTCTGATGTCTGAGTCATGTGTCTCATGTATACACTGAGATGAACTGGTTGGTTCACTGCCGAGTTGAAACATAACTGGTAATGTCCAATCAGGAAATAATAAACTGATACTGAAGAAGCAATGGAAAGCAATTATAAAATGTAGTGCATTAAAATAAGAGCTTCGGTCTCTTGTTATACTGTATGTCTATAGTTAAAGCAGGTGAATGTTGACCCTCTGTCTGTAAATGTGTTCTGTTCAAGAGGACGATAACTGAATAAAACCGAGGTGTAATTATTTTAGTCACATTCAGAGCAGAATGGTTTAAGGGGGAGGAGACGTACCATCTGATTATCAAACCACTGGCGTAATTTCCTGTTTTTAAGACTAATGGGATTAGTAATTAAAGTCGAATGTTTCATCAGTGCTAACTGTCAATCTTTTAAATGCACGCACAGGTTTAATCATATTAGCAAAAATGAGTGAGAACCGTTTAAAAAACATGAAAGGCTTTTTAAAATTTCTTATATTCTTAATGTGTATAGCAGCACGATGGCTTAGTAACTGTTGACACCTCCAGGGTACAGATTCGATTCCCGCGACGGGCCTGTGATCATGGAGTTTGCATGCTCTACCCGTGCTTGCTGGGTTTTCTCCAGAGACTCCGGTTTCCTCCAACAGTCCAAAGACATGTAGGTTAGACTCATTGGTGTTTCCAAATGAACTGTAGGGTGCGAAAGAGAGAGAGAGAGAGAGAGAGAGAGAGAGAGAGAGTGTGTCTTTGTGTGTCTTTGTGTGTGTGTGTGTGTGTGTGTGTGTGTGTGTGTGTGTGTGTCTTTGTGTGTGTGTGTGTGTGTGTGCCCTGCAATGGACTGGCACCCTGCCTAGGGTACTCCATGCCTTGTTCCATAAGTCTCCTGGGATAGGCTCCAGGTTCTCCATGACCCTGCATACAGGATGAAGCGGTATAGACAGGACAATGTTCTTGATGTCTCAGTTGGTCTCAGCTGTGAATATTTTGACTGCAATAGTGACTTGCATTTTTGGGAAATGATGATGACTTCTGGAGACGTTCCATGGAGACATTTGTGCTGAGATTTTAATGTAGTGTTAAGGAAAATAACACCCAATAACTTTACACATTAAGGTGCCAGTAATCAGAAGGTTGAGGTCACATGGCAGAACAGATGGATGCCACATGTTTGAGTAAGGCCTTTAGCTCTCACATGGTGAAATTTGTATTTTGATGCGAATTTGCCTGACTTCTAAATTGCCTTGGCTAAAAGGAAAGCCAAATAACACAATGTTAATACAATCAGTTTGTCAGCCAAATGTCAAAAAATCTTTAACTGAATTTTAAATCGAGCCTTAGCTTACAACCATCGAAATGCCGCCCTACAATGTCTAAGGATCATTTTCTAACCAAATGTAAATGTGTAATTGATTTTTTTTCCCTGTACTTTTGCCCTCACTGAGCTTCTCTATATAACCATAAAGATCTTGGTCTTTACGCTTGACCTTTAAAGCAGTGAGAAATTGAGGTCATTTACTGTGGCAGTCCAATTATATCCTACCCCTAGTTAAATTCAACACAAAAGGTCTCCAGAAGGTTTAAAAGTAATAACAGCATTGAGGCGGCTGACCAATAAAATGCTGACACTGGCTTGTACACTGATCAGCCATACTATTAAAACCACTTGTGTGCTATCAAAACAGCTCTAACCCATTGAAATTTGGACTTCACAAGACATCTGAAGGTGTGCTGTGGTATCTTCCGCCAAGATTTAGCAGCTGTACTATACCTTGTGGGGCCTCACAAGGGGTCTTGTTTATAGACAATTTTAGCAGTGAACAGGAGGCAGCATGGGAATGGTTTGCAGGAAAGTGCAATGAACTATTTGTTCTGACACCTTTATCCAGCATAATTTTTTTTCTTAGGACTTTTTTTGGGATTGCACTAGACAGCATAACCTTTGCTTTGCCGTGCTCATTGACACTTTTTTTTCTGACCACATACTGCAGTTGTAGATGATTTATCACTATTCTTTAAGGTATACAAAAATCTTCTACACCAAATTTCCATACATTTAGCATTCTCCTTAGTTGTTTTCTTTGCTTGATGTAGCTAAAAAAATTGACTAAACCATGACTTATTTGGCCAGGCAGCATACATTGGATTCCTGAAGTAGCCTTCACTCTATGCGTGAATGATATATATATGAATTATAAAGTCACTTTATAAAGAACCACAATTAAAATATTTTAAAGTGCCAGTATCAGTACCTTTAAAAGAAAATGTAGAAGAAAATAAAAATCATTTTTGTAGGAAAAAAATTTTTGTTGCACATTTTTATGTTTAAGTAAATGTGCCATTATCTTTATATGTTCGTTTTAAATATTGTTTATATACAGTAGAACCTTGGATTATGAGCATAATTCGTTCTGGAAGCGGGCTCGTATTCCAAAACAATCGAAAAACCAAATCGAATTTTCCCATAAGAAATGATGAAAACTCAAATTATTTGTTCCACAGCCCGAAAAAATAAATACATAAAAATAATTAATACAATATATAAAGTAAAACTAAAACAAATTAACTTAAAAATAAATCCGACAGACGCTGTGTGTGTGTGTGTGTGTGTGTGTGTGTGTGTGTGTGTGTGTGTGTGTGTGTGTGTGTGTGTGATGTGTTTACACACACACACACATACACATTAACGGAAAGACTGTTTTATCAGAAAAAATTCGCAAGAAACATCGCTAATGACACTCGCGTGAGTGCATATTAACGGAATCATGCTGTAAAGTAAAAACAAAAATAACAAATGAACCAGCACTTTACCTTTGACAAGAATCGAGACAGAGCAGAGTTTCTGTGTAGAGCAGATAGTGTGTGTGTGCGTGTGTTGACTAACTACACGCTGAAACAGAGAGGGAGATGTTGATTATACCAGTAAGAGACTAGCACTAAGACCCAGCAGAGGAGACGATAACCCACAATTCTGCAGTGCAAGAGAGAGAAAAATTATTGGCTCAGTTGTGATCATGTGACGCTCGGTGTCAAAATAAGAAGCGCATGCGTGATACATTATACTCGCCACTCGTAATCCAAGACTTGCTCGTTTTTTAAGTTAAAATTTATTACAAATCCTTGCTCGTCTTGTGGAACACTCGCAATGGGCAAGGAACCATAGGTAACTTCAATGACTTTGATTTGAAACATAACAACTACAACGTAGATTTTTTTCTAATAATAAAAGTAAAAAAAATAATAATAATAATAATCCACCAGAAAACAAACAAACAAAAAAAAATAACGACTAAAAGTCCACCTGTAACAAATTGGACATGATTTATAAAGCCACAGACCTTCTTTTGTATAAGGTAACTTTTGTATTAGATAACCCTAATCTAAAAATCACAGAGATAGGAGAATCTGAATAAAGTACAACTCGCTTAGAAATACTCTATTAATCGGGTTTTTATAATAGGGTGGGAGGATGAAATCAGCTCCTGAGAGACTGAGTGAAAGTTTCTGTGGTCTTTTTAAGCTGACTCTACATCTGGTGCAAACTAATACAGCCCTATAATAAAGAATGTTGGTTATTATGAGCAGCAGTGCAGGGGAACCTGGTCAGAAATGGGGATAAGATAAAGGCAGACAAATTAAACGGGTCCTTCTCCAGAGTGCACACAACCTCAGACGAATTAGGTTCGCCTTTCAGCATAAGAATGACCTGAATCGTACCATCGAGTTAGAACTGGATGCATCGATGTGACTTTGAGGAAAGGTGTTAAATGTCCATAGGTGACCCAACCAAAGCCCAGATTATGCAGAGCGACCTGACAATTGAAAGCAGTACGGTCTGGCTGAGACTAAGATGATCTTCCAGATGTAATGGAAGAAATTCCTAAAATGCAGATGTGCAGCGCTTGTATAGAAAGAAGCCTAAAACTGTCAAACAAGCCAGTTTTAATTTTTTTAAATAAAAAGATAATTTACACAAATTCATAAAGAAAGTTTTATTTTTGTCAATGTAATCTATCTTAAAATTAATCTGTAATACATTATATAAAGTGTAAACTGTGCATACATTTTAATACGAGGAGTGAATGAATGCATAAAACGATTGACATTTACAGAAGACTTGTAGCACAGTATGGTAATGGGATTCTCAGCCGCAGTAAGTCCATGAATGACGAGTGATCCTTGAAAATCAGCAGAGCTTTTGTTGCCAACTTGCAGCAGAGACGCATCTGTCTGTGGGAACTGTACACACAATCATTCACAAACAACTCTTGTACATTTCAGGATCTGGGCTGGGAATTATTGCCACATCCCTCGTACAATACTGACCCCGTTCCAAGCCATCTTCACATGTTTGGGCTATTAAAGGAGTTCCTGGGAGGCCGGCATTTCAGACGTTTCGTTCATGGCTGTGGTGTACTGAGAAAATTATTTACCGTTATGGTATCCAAGCACTAGTGAAATGCTAGGAGTAAGTGCGTTAGTGTAGCAGGGGATTGAATAGAGAAATTAAGGTAGTTTTTAAGGTAGTCTCAATTATGTCCTGTTATTCTGCGCATTCAGAACTCCCAGTTTGGCTCAAACGCCCCTCCTTATTTATGAACACATCTGTAAGCACCCAAAGTAGCAGCCATTCCAGCTTGATATGAAATGAACCATGTCAGAAAATTAATAATGGTACCCAACTACCTGAATCGCAATTGGTTTCTACTTCATTTAACATTTCAATAGGTGCTCAAACAGAAATGCATCCAATATGTAAGGAATCTGGATAATC
>JAAGKR010005027.1:0-18759 GCA_011419295.1 Clarias macrocephalus
CTGATAAAGCGGGAACGAGATGCTGCGTTCCGATGCCGCACTGCTGGCGTGCCTGGACGTCCTTCAGACAAAATTGACCTGAGGATGTTTCCGGTTCACTCCTATTTATAACCTGCAGGTGCACCTTATTCGGTGACGTCATGCCTGGCACAGGTTATAAGCCGAAGGTATTCGGCGGGTTTGACATGCACAGGCTTCACAACCGGGCAACAAAGAGATGTTCCCATAGCGTTTTCACGCAGCATCTCGTTCCCGCTTTATCAGGGAACAGGGTTACAGCCAAGTAACCCGAGACGTTCTTCCACTACAAACTTGGCAAACCATGTCTTTATGGATCTTTTTTATTTATTTATTAATTTTTTTTGCACAAAAGCATTGCGTTACTAAAACAGTCCACTTTGTTCAGCAAAACAAAAAAAAATGAACAAAGTCTAAATGTAAATAGAAATCATACAGCACACAAAACATCCAGCTTTATGGCGACATTATTGGGGAGAGTTTTTGTTTTTTTAAGCCACACAGTGATCTATAAATCATTTGAGCATGAAAACATCTAACTTCAGGCATAAACCAGTGAGAAACAGTGCGGGTGACTCGAGAATTTTGCACAGTACTGTACGTGTATCATGGACAAGTCTAGACAAACGTTTAGCCATAACGGTGCATAATTTCATTTTCAGTTTCAAAAAGTAAGTAGATAACACATTGGAACGTGTTCTTATAAGAACATAAGCCACACCTGTCATGATAAATCATGTTTAATCTTATAAATCTTCAAGCTTAAATTTGGTGTAGTAATGATGAAACTGATCCTGTTCTTTTCTTTTCTTTTAAATGAAAGAAGCAGCTTTTAAAAAAATAACCTGATAATACTAAGGTTAGATATTTTGCAAACCATTCTGGCATTTACGGATTATATTATATTATATTATATTATATTATATTATATTATATTATATTATATTATATTATATTACATTATAAACTTTCTCTAAAGTCCCTCTTACCTGTCTAAATTCCTCAAACATGAGTGAAACAAGCCAAATATACAAGAGCAATTCCTTCCAAGATGGTGTGGGCTGGAAGTCCGTCATCAAGACCAGAGCATAGAGAAACAGGAAGCCAAAGTAAGACAGGATGCTCCAGTAGAACTTCACCTGAGGACACGTGTACAGGCCCTCTAATCGCGTCCAGCAGTTTAATGGATCCTCAGACTTCCTGTTAGACTGGGCACTATTTGGAGACAGGATAACACTCATGACACATTTTTTAAATAACCCAATTATTTATTTTTAGTATATATATACACACTTTATATACACATACTGTACACACATACACACAAACACACACATATATGAACATACATATATTATTATATATATTCTTAAGTAAGACGCTGGACCATTGCATGAGAAGGAAATATTTATTTAAAGAGAACTAACATTTGCCACCATGCAATAAAAGTAATTTAAAGAGGAATATACAGTGCTGTGAAAAAGTATTTGTCCTTTGCATATTTGTCACACTTAAATGATTCAGATCATCAAACTAATTTTATTATTACTCAAAGATAACCAGAGTAAATACAAAATTCAGCTTTTAAATGATGATTTAATTTATTGTGGGTTCAAACCTACTTGGCCCTGTGTGAAAAAGAAATCCCCCCCCCTCCCCCCCAGACTTGTTCAAGTCTGGAAATGGTTACAAAGCCATTTCTAAGGCTTTGTGACTTTAGAAAACCATGCTAAGATAAATTATCCACAAATAGATAAGACTTGGAACAGTCTTGGAAGGGGCAACAGTCTTGGAAGGGGCAAATACTTTTACATGGCATTGTTCATCAATAACTACAGTATATATTTCAATATTTTAAACTACTCAAACACAAAAAACATGATCTAAGGCAATAACATACTATATTACCGAACAGTTTTCTTTCTTTCAATATTAGACATTCCAGTCACTGAATCCATAAACTTCTTTTCCTCTTCTGTTCTCTTTGCTTCCCTGCGGATGACCTCATCACGCCTAAAAGGGACAAACAAACACACATTTATCAACATCATTACATTTAGACATTCATAAATGATGCTTGATAATATCTGTTTCATTTATGAATGTAACTGAATCATATTCCTAGCTCTCACAATACAAGTTTATTACGAGTGTGAATATACCGCCATCATTCTAAACGAACACTGACACATTGTGGCTGATCTTTGCATTGCAAGTTCATATTTGTTTAAATTAAGGCTTTTTAATTTGCGATTTACTATACGTTAAATTAATATTATTATTATAGTGTACACGGCATTATACACTTCATGCCCAAAAGTATGTCAAAACCTGACCATAACACCCATGTGAGGTTGTTCTCAGCAAAACTGAAAGCTCACAATTGTATAGAATGTCTTTGTATACTGTAGCATAATTATCCTTCATTAGAACCATGTTCCAGCATGAAAAAGCTCCATTGCAGCTCCTTGAAGGCATAGTCTGTCAAAATTGATGTGGAGGAACAAATGGCCTGATCCCTCAACCACACACAACATCTTCGGGATGAACAAACAAACCGTGCCTGAGCTTAATAATACGCTTGCGGCTAAATGAATCTAGTAAAATTGCTTTCCCAGCAGAACAGAGGTCAACGGCAAAGGCGAATTTCACCTGAAAGGAGACGTTTAATAAACAAATATGGGTGTGATAGTCAGGTGTCAAAAAACCTTTGGACTGCTTTACCTCTGTAACAGACTTTCATGCACCCAATGACTGAACATGCACTCCTTCATTCTTATAACCTGTACTTTCCCTGCAAGATGCATATTGTGAAATTCACATACTTGGCTTATCTTGTCAATTAACATCACAGAGGTAATTTGTAGATAAACTCTAAAATGTACAGAACTGTACATAATGCTTGAGCTACCCCTCGTTGTTTCTCATTAACGATGTAGATGCAATTAAAGAAACGGGAACAAATGTTTAACTGCAAGGAACCTGAAGATACAATTGAACAATATGATAAACACAAAATCTTCCAAAAATAAGAAGCTCAACAAAGTCTGGCTCTTTGAAAGCACAGTATGGAGAAATGATGGGTAGAGGAAGACTTACATCATTTCTTTCACTTCCTTTATTCAAGAAGCACAGTATTATGCAAGACGTTTGCACTCCTTTGACAATACTGTATTTCTTTCACTCCTTTTATTCAAGACAACCTTCGGCCACTTTCATATTTCCAGTATCAGGCCTTAATGATATACTGCCAGCTTGGCTATTATAGGCTACCATACATAGTTTTTTTTTTTTTTTTTTTTAGAATGTGCTGTAATTTGGTGTTACCTATAGACCAGAAATCCAGTGTAGATTAGGGGAAAGAAAAACATGCAGAGCAGCACCTTCCAGTGTGGATTTTCCACTGCTAATTCACCGCACCAGATCTGGGTCAAGAAAGCCTGAGAAAACAAGATCATCTCAACCACTTTATATACAATATAATACTTTCCAAATGCAATCATTTAGTTTTTGTTGAGGATAATAAGCCACACGGTGTTTACCTGGACGCCTGAGTGAGCTATGAAGCTCTTGTCATGGGCCTCGAGAGCGAGACATATACTAGTTGTTCTGCCCCATGATGGAGAAACACGGGTCAGCAGTTTCTGCGCTCGCTCCTTGTCACAGCGATGACACTCACTGAACACACCTGTAGTTGAAAACAGGAATGTATTACAGTGAAGCCAAGATAGAGATGCTTATGATTGAAATCACAGTGGGAAATTGGATTGCGAGCATAATTTGGTCCGGAAGCGGGCTCTTATATCACAACACTCGTAAATCAAAGCAAATTTAATTTTTGATCCCTTCTTTCTATTAGAGGAGGCTGTTTAATAAATAGTGTATCTGTACTACAGCCAGTCACAAGAGGCTTAAAGACATTTTGGCTTCAATTATAACTCCTGTTACAATCATCAATATACAGTATACAGTATTGACAGCCCCTGGTCTACACTAGGTATCCCATATCCCGATAAACCAATTGTATGTTGAAAAATCAAAAAAGCATTTAATTTATACAACTAACAGACCAATCATCATACCTTAACCACGCCCAACTTACATGTTCTCAGAACATTTACTTTAGCCTACAGTTGGAAAAACTATTTAACAAAGCCTTATTTGTTTTTATTATATTTCCAAATATATTTATATTGTGTTGAATATCTCTTTATCCATGAAAGTATGAGTACTATATAATAATATGTCCTTAGCTGCATTGTAATATTTTCATTACTGGAATTCTAGCCAAAATTTTTATATGTACAGTAGACGTGTTGGGGGTCTGTTTATTGAAAATGTAACATTTTATTTTATTTCTGATTAAAAGAACGAAATGAACTAAATGCCTAAAAAAAAGATTCGTTCATTTTGATGAGTCAATATTGTCAATTGAAGAGTTAATACTGGAGTAAAACTGTATTGTCATCATATACAATATGTTTAAATAAAAAAAATGTTCATAAATTGTCATTAAAGGTGGCAGTATTTATGAAACTAGTTGTTATATACTGTAGTTATGTGTGTGTGTACACTCTACCAATGGCTTGCTTTTCATAGTGATCAGCGAGCTCTCTTATCGATTCAGCCTCTTCCCCATTATCTCCTTCATCGTTTGCAAGCTTCTTTAGCATTTTACTGGCAGCCAAGGCAGCCACAATACAATCACTGCACTGAACACACACAAAGACACACACTTTAGTTATAAGGGGTTTCATGCTGGTTTCTGGACCTTAATATGATTACACCCATAATAAGGTAACTTAAGTTGCAGTGGGTCCAAAAAGCTCTACAGGCAATGATCTTAAACCTTTTGTATCAAATGTCTATTTTGTCAGATTTATATTTAATGATCATGTAAATGTGTAGGATAGATTTTTCACAAAATGTTAAAAAAAGAAAAATGACAAAAACCGTATGACATTAGTTTGGGAACATTTTCCAGAAGTGGAAGGCTTGTAAATATTTTTCCAAAAATTGTAAGTTTTATGGTAAGAAAAATTATATGATTCCCATTATAATGAAGCAATCTCCAAAAATAATTAATAAACAAAATAGACTGTTGTTTTTTCAAAACTATGTTTGTTTGTATGTTTGGAAGAACTAATGTTATAACCTGTTCCCAAATGATCTGTGCCAGGTCTTTCTGATTCTGCAGCACACTCCAAAGGAACAGATCTCTGCCAGGGTCATGCACTGTGACTTTCTCGTTCCCTGTGGTCTGTAAAGCCCAAAAAAAAGTTGATGCATATCTCACTATCTGCTACATAGACCTCACATGAGAGATGTAAGCCTCTATGGTCTCATTCATACTCACTGCAGAATCCATGTCATCACTGAACATATTTATTTTGTGACTGGTGTTTACCGGTGGCTGGTAGATTGGTTGACTGAAGGCACCGAGCAGGTGCCGCACTTGCTCACTCACATGGCTCAAGGAAATATTTTTGATTCCATTTGCTTCGTTGGCCAGTTTGTGCAAAAAAACGCAGCTGGGAATTTGTTTATACAGGTTACACAGTGTGGCTTGTTTTTCAAGAAACTGGATTATGCATAGCCCGTTCTCAAGCAGCAAACGCACAAACTCAGCCTTATGGCTCACCAAGGCAGAGAACATGGCCTGGTGCAAATCACAAGACTAAAGGAAAGAAATAAATGGAACAATTACCCTAATTTCACCAAATAACAACTGTTTAAAAGTAATAATAATAATATGTTTGGTTAATGTTTTTATTTGAACTACATAAAAATAGAATTAATTAAACTCTTTAAATCACTTTTCTTTAAGTACACACTAGTTACTTAAATTAATTTATACAGTATGGTTTTATTGTGAATTACTCTTCTCTTATTGAGAATTCAATAGTGCTGGGGACTAAATATCCATCAGACCTTCCATTTGCTTTCTTCAGTGAAGATGTCCCGCTCTGCAATGTCCACCCGGTTCCAGGCCACAGCCAGCTGCAGCTGTCTCTCTCTGCTCACACTGTCACTGCACTGCGGGGCTGAGGAGATAAAACTAGTTTTACTCTTCTATTGTTCATCACTTACTAACAGAAATGTAAAAAAAAAAAAAAGAAAACTTAAATAAAACCTCTGACATAAGAAAAGAATTGGGAAAGCTGGAAAAAGTCTAAGTATAAGCGCCGTCCATCAACAAATCCTTGGAACCTATAGAACGAGGATCAATAATTTTATGTAATTTGAAAAAACCATGCCACAGACAGGGTCAAGCCTGCAGACGATGGACTAAATCCATAGCCACTAATGGAAGTATAAATCTGCCCCGGAGTCTCTTGGTCGAATAACAATTAGGGCAGGCACTTTATGATAGTTTTGAAGTCATCTGTGTCTTTCCAGTATTTCCAAGGATTTCCAGTTAATGAAGGGCGTGGCAAATACAAATGTGGAAATAAGGTCAACCTGCACCTTTCAGAAAAGCTTGGAGAATGGCTACATCCATATCCTTGTTTTTCTCCTCATCAATTCGGAAAACCGTCAACAACCGTGGCATCTGGATAATTTCATGAATCTGTGCAAAATATAGTAACATATTAAGTAAGTAACATATTAAAAGTTATTTTTATAGCTATGGTTTTCTTATAAAACGTACAGTAAAATGCCATTTAGTAAATTACATTTACTGTCTAAGGGCGGGTGTGGCATGGTGGCTTAGCGTTTAGCACTGTCACCTTGCACCTTCAGGTTCTCGGTTCGATTCCTACCGCAGGTCTGTGTGCATATAGTTTGCATGTTCTCCCTGTGCTTGGTTGGTTTCCACTGGGTACTCCCAGTTTCCTCGCACAGTCCAATGACATGCAGATTAGGCTAATTGGCATTCACAAATTGCCCATAATGTGTGAGGGCGTGAGTGAGTGGGTGTGCCCTGTGATGGACTGACACCCTGTCCAGGGTTTACCCCGCTTCATGCCCTTGTATCCTGGGATAAGCTCCACCCCCCCCCCCCCCCCCGCTACCCTGTATACAGGATAAAGCAATATAGACGATGAGTGAGTGAGTGTCTAAGATAAGAATTCTTTTCGTTCCAACCTTTTTGGTCCACTCCTCGATTTCCCTTTTAGAAAATCTTTCATACTCTTCTGCAAAAAACTTTTTCATTAGTCGTTGCATGAGCGCTATTGTGACCTCGGACAAAGGCAGGCCAGCCACGTTAGCGATGACATCAGCCAAACGCCCAGAACCTTCCAGGACAACACATGGAGTGCTGTTCATCATGGCGTTGTAGATTGTCTGTAGGAAGGGAAAGATAGCTTCAGAGAAAAATGACCAGTACATGTTGGATTATAATATTAAGATCATGAATTTGATCTCACATTTAGGGTTCCAGGTCCACCATCTAGTACGACACACACAACTGGAATCTTCAGTTCACTTTCTAGTAAGAATGGTTATCAGGACATTAAGCAAAACTTCTATAACACTACTAGAAACAGTATTTAAAGATTGTAAGCTTTTACAAAAGTGCACCTTTTTTAAATTACTCACCAAAACAAATCTACACACTCACCACTGTTTTCTAGGGGTTGTTTTGAGATCAGTTTTTCCAGTCGTCCACGGAGTTCAATCTCAGCTCCATATTTCCCAGACGTTCCATCATCCACCAGCAGGAAGTGAGAGTGATTAACATCTAGGCAGGATAGGTTGCCCTGACCTTGTTCATCCAGATAGTAATGAGCAGGAAATCTACCCTGGAAAGAAAATGCAATAGTCAGACAGAAAATTAAGGGAGGAACATAATCAAATCAGGGTTGGTCAAGATTAAGTTACTGTCTGCATTGAGTTGAGCATTTTCCGTGTTTGTTGTTGGGTAAACTGGCATTTTATCCTGAATGTATTTTTGCTTTGCCTCCAGTTTTCCCAGGATAGTTGTCTGGTCAGAATGCTAAATGAAGACTGAGGAATTAGTTTATTTAAAACATATTCCACCAATCAGCCATAACATTCTAAAACCGCCTGCTCTGATCTAAAAAAAAAAAAAGAAAAAAAAAGCATGGACTCCATAAGACCTTTAAAGTTGTACTGTGCTATCCTACATGTTATCAACAAATCCTTTCAATTATATAAGTTTTGTAGTGGGCCTCCATGGATCACCTGTGTTTGTCGGGCACATCAGATGATCAATCACATTGGGATCTGAGCAATTTGGAGGCCCAGTCAATACTTAAAAATCATTCCTTAACACTTTTGGCCCCCATTGTCCACGTGATGGAAAAACAATGTCATTGGTTAGACCAGTCCCCCTTTTTGATTGCTCCATTGTACAGCTCTGATGCCCATTCTAGAGGCTTTAGAAGGTGGGCAGGGGCCATCAAGGGCTGTGATGCACCGTGTGATCTCGTACCTTTCTATCATATGCAGCATTCACGTTTTCAGCTATTTGTAATTCAGTAGCAGGTTTGTGGTATCAGACCAGACAGGCTAGCCTTTGCCATGTATTAATGAGTTTTTGGTGCCCATGATCCTGTCACTAGGTTACTAGTTGGTCTACCTTTTGTAGGTAGCATTTTTTGTAGGTATCACCCACTGTATACCGGGGATATTCCGCAAGACCTAAGGTTTTGGAGATGCTTTGACCCTTATATCTAGCCGTTCTATTTTAGCTCTTATCGCAGTCGCTCAAATCTTTACACATGCCCATTTACATGCTTGCAACACATCAGCTTCAAAAACTTTTTTGAGTTGTGCTGCTGCCTTCTAATATATCCCAGGTGCTATTATAATGAGATAATCCATGTTATTCATTTCACTTTTCAGTTGTTTTAATGTTATAGCTGATTGGTGTATTTTACAGAACATATGGTACATTACCAACAACCAGATAAAATAATTATCAAAATAAAATATTGTGCTACAAAAATAAAACTAAAACATGAGATGAATTTGACATGTTCCCTATGGGGAATACATGCATAGAATCTTCAGGCATCGTTGAGCTCAGGGTCTAAATAACTAACTGTGCGTGAACTGCCCACTCTAACTACTGTATTGCACCACCATGTTAAATAGCTCCGAATAAGAGAAACTGGATAAAGGATTTCGAAAATGTAATCACTTCTGAGTGAACCAGAGACAGGCGATTGTGGATGACTCCCCATGTGGCCACTCCAATAGCCACAATCTGGCCCCCTACAGCATTACTGCTTAGGTTGTAGTCCCGTACTGCTCTCCCA
This sequence comes from Clarias macrocephalus, assembly GCA_011419295.1. NCBI lineage: Eukaryota > Metazoa > Chordata > Actinopteri > Siluriformes > Clariidae > Clarias > Clarias macrocephalus. The sequence continues at coordinate 9,249 of JAAGKR010005027.1, forward strand.
ACATGTTTCATCACACCTGTGTGTGTTCCTCCAGTCAGGATCCATGCACCTGTAACAGACAAATTTGGATTGCTTTGCTGTAATTACTACTGAAATCATAAAGACTGATCTATGTGTATGTGCATTCCAGGATATCTCATAATATCCTCTTTAAAATATGCTTGCACCACACACTGGGTTGCCTTTGACTTATAGGGCACAGTTATAGAGTCTGTGGATGATCTGTAACAACAAGTAGTATGTAGGGATATTCATAAAATAAAAACATAAGCAAGAGGTTTGTCGAAAGCCGAGCCTTGTCTCAGAAAAGCGTAGGGTAAGGTAGTAATAATAACTAAGATATGACAATTCACATATCCGAGGTGTGTGAGCGTGTGTATGGGGTATATGGGGAGGGGGTATGGTTTAGCCCAGTTTGTCTTAGCAGTGATCAAAACTTCATCAGCAATGGCTGTCACTGCACAGCTGACTCACGCATACTGTAAATGTAACCTGTTACCTTACACTCAGTTGAACGAGAAAGTGACTATGCTGATTAATTGCTAGATATCTTGAGAACTGTTAGTTCTAGAGCATTTTATCTAGAACTTTCATCGCTACAAAATGGTATGACCAATCTTTAAATATTTATTTTATTATTGATTTTTCCAAAGTAGTTGGAGCCATTTGACAGGATGAGTCGCATTTTCAGATTAGTCAAACAAGCGAGCTCAGAGCCGTGGGAGCGAATCGGTTCGGTGTGGATCCTAAATGAATCAATGTCACGTGCAAAATTATTCATACTTTTAAAACTTTCCCACATTTTGTCCTGTTACAACCACAAACACAAATGCATTTTATTGGAATTTTATGTGATAGACCAATAATAAGACATGTGTGGGACACAAAATTTTGGAAAAGTACAGGAATAGCAAGCCATTCAAATGTCAAAAAGTTTTTGGGCCAATGTTTTTTCATGCCAGAGGACGCCCCTACTGATAAGAAACTTCCAAATGCATGATCATTTCTTGTTCTGTTACTCTTGAGCAGCCTTCAAAGGGAATGTACCTGTGGTTTGGGCCACTTTAATGAGTCCTCTACGAAACTTGTTCTTCAAGGCAGTCTTTATGTGGAAGTTTTTGGCTCCCCCTGTCACTGATATTAACAAGTTAGGGGGCTGGAGCTTCCACTGCTCAGTCATCAGTTCGTACAGAACCTCAACAGGCGTATCAGAGGATACACGGACATACTGTTCTCACACAAAAACAAGCATGGTCAAGAGCACGTTCAAACGTTTTCACATTAATTAAAGGGAGCATCAACACAATCTTTCATTTTTACATGGAAATACAGTGCCTATTTACTTTGCCTGGTTTCTGTCCAATTCTTCCAAAGCTTATGTCCCCAAATGCGTCAGTAGGAACCTCCTTCATGTGCTTTTGTTTGTTATACTCCTGCCCCAAGTAGTTCTCTGGCTTGATGGTTTCTTCACTGTGAACATCCTTTGGATAGCCACACTTACAGATCCCTTCTCTAAATGCAAAAACCCACATAGACACATGTTCCTAGTCAAAATCGGACAAACATTTGATCCTATTCAAAACTTGACCTACTAGAACAACAGCTAAACCTTAGATGGAGACAAAATAAATATGGTCACATTGACAGTGACAGAATTATTTAACTACAAAAAAAAAAAATACACATTGCAATATATCTAGCCTCATATAATACATATTCCTCTAAATAGACTGGAGCGAGTTGACACAGCAGAACACACAAGGTCGGAGTAAGGATGCATATTTGCTGATGTATACCTGTCATCTACATAGAAGCAGCACTGTTTTTTCTTGATGTTGCTTCTAATCCAGGAGGAGAAAGAGCATCGCTGGAAAGAGGGAGACAGAGAAAGATGTCTGCTTTTAGCCACACACACAGCTAGAGCCTTCACTCCGTTATCCATTGACATACTCATGCAGACGCAGGCACATTTAGACACACTAGAGTAAATTAAAAAGACACACTGCAGCAGAGAGTGTGCAGCAGAGCTCGTGCTCTAAGTCACTGCACTGGTGACGTCACTACAACGAGACGCGAGAGCAGCCAAGTGCTGCCGGGAAAGATGCTGCTCAGGATGTGAGACCTCCATTAGTGTCTCGTGTCAATAAGATTAAACTTTCTAAATGGATAAAACACTTAGCTCAGTTAAAATGGGCTCTTTCACATTTCACCCAACGAGATGTGATTTATAAACCATTCTCATAAATCATAGCAGTGTTAGACCTGGTTTTGAAGACTTAAGCATTTAAAAGCAAACATAAAAATGTTTCTTTGTCCAAATTCTTTGACTGATCAAATCATCACTCATCCATTAATCATCTATACTTCTTTATTCTGTATACAGTTTAGTAGGGGGGCTGAAGCCTAGAAAACTTAGGGCACAAGACGGGGTACAGCGTGCCAATCTATCGCAGGGCTCACACACACTCACTCAATTTTGGGAATGCTATTAGCCTAAGCTGCATGTCTTTGAACTGTGGGAGGAAACCCATCAAGTACAACATCAAGGAGAACATGCAAACTGTCCCGAGGCAGGAATCGAACCCGAACCCTGGAGGTGCAAGACAAACATTTGTGTTTGTTGCTAACCACTACTCCACCGTGCTGCACTGATTAAGTTATATATACTGTATATATAACCCTAACCCTATATATATATCACATACAGTATTATTAAGCATTCAAAAACACATACAAATATAGAATGGTTGTCTCACCTTGTTTATTTGCGACAGCATTGTGTCAATTCCTACATTTGGTAACGGCGGGTGTTTCATATTGATTGGGTGTACTTTACTCTCTCTTCGAGGCAATTCTGTTAAGATATTGACAGAAATCTGGATGTGCAAAACATCTGGACCATACATATGTATATGACATTAAATGAAAGCTAATGAGGGTGCATGCACACACACAAAAAAAAAAAAAAAAAAAAAAAACACGAAATACCTGTAAGAATTCCATCTAAAATATCAAGAAATAATCCTCTTATTTTTGCCCACACAATTTGGCGGCTAGCAGTTGTGAATCGTCTCACCTTATTCAACACAATTTCATAGTTAAAAAAGTCACACACAGTGTATATTTAAATCAGTCAGTGACCAAAGCAGTGGGAATAATCAACGTCTTAAAAAGAAAATCTCACTCTCCGGATCAAAGATTTTTCCTTTGCTACTTCCTTCACTTGCAAAGTGCATGTACAAAGCCAATGAAATGCAGTAAAAGGGATCCAGATATGAGAGGCTGTTTTGAAGGAAAGTCTTTTGTTGAAAGTGCAAACCAATCTCAGCCCAGTTTAGCTCACGATCAGCATTACCACAAAACAATGAGGAAATAAATGTACTTACTGTACATTTGGTGCTCCGTGTCCTGATGCAGCGTCAGTGGAATGCTGTTCACATAGACGTTGATCTATTAAAATACAACAGCACAATGATAACAGCATTAGTTCATGTCTACATCAGCCCCGTCTCCTCCCACCAGCTTTCAGCTCTTATTGTGCACTCATACTGTACGTCTTGGCTGTTGGTTTACAAACCTTGATTCCTCTACTGCAGAGACCTTAAACTTGTCAATCTAAACTGGAGACATACCTTTTTCCTAGGCAACATGTCTTTTTTGCCTCTGAAGTCAATCATTCTCTGCAGAAGGAGAAATCTTTAATGAAAAAAAAATGTCAAAGAATTAGTTTTTTCCATCTTACCTTATTTTGACCTGCAAAACCAGGTTTAAATGTTACAGTAGTGTTGGCATTTGTGCTCTCTCCCATTTCCCCTTTAACTGAGTTCAGATTCGAGTTCATATTTTGATGTCTATGTATTTGTAATAAATAATGAATTAAATTTTTAAAAAAAATTGGGTAGCCGCTTAAGCGCTGGATCTGGCGTCAGACTTCAATTGTGTGTTAGGTTTCTAAAACTGTTTGCCTTTCCTTCACACCTGAGTCAGTAGTCACGGTGATGGTTGCTGAGTGATACTTAAACTTTTGTACTGTTCGCACGGGATTAGTGTTATCCGGGGACCTCGTCTGATTTAGACATTACCACACACATCTGAGTTTCGTGTGGCGCATTTTGGATAGGCTATTGTTTGGAAATGCCATTATACTGTAGGTCTAGCTGTATGATATAAACAGCAGAGTGTTTACATCCATCACTTTCTAATCATTCTTTTTGCTTTCGCTCTTCTGATGGTTTTCAGCTTTCTCTTTCTACACGTTGTATTGTATTTTTATAGATTTAAAAAAGGCGCACAGGAAACGAAAAACCGCCAAATATGTACTGGCCAAATCACAGACATGCTGATTCACACGGGACTACAGTAATATTATCACAGGACCTTGGTGTTCTGCGAAAAATGTGAGGTATTTTTCTGTGATTCAGCTACAGTAAGTATCAAGTAGTACTCGACCTGTTCCGATGAACTTGTGTGGCAAAGTGTCGAAAGCCCTTTAAAAGGTAAATGAATAGACCTTGGGTCAGTATATAAAGTTGTGCTCTGTGCTCTGATTGTCATGAGATTATGTCTTGTGGGGATTTACTTTTAATTTTGATAGGTGCTTTGAATTCTCATGGACAAAGCGTTGTCTAACCTGAACTTTTCTATAATTCACATTTAGGCATTTGGCAGATGCCCTTCTCCAGAGTGACTTACTTTTTTATTTCATTATACATCTGAGCAGTTGAGTGTTAAGGGCCTTGCTCAAGAGCCCAACAGTTGCTTGGTCCCAAATTGGTGGTCATGGGGTTTGAACCCGGGACCTGCCGAACCGTAGTCCAAGGGTTTGTTTGTACATTAGTCACAACTCTCTCTTTCAATAATATGTTTGTGTTTCATACATTGGAGTCTGCCGAGCCGATTTTGTCACAGCATCACACAAAACTATTGTAGCTAGACAGAATTTAAAGAAACTTTGACAGTTGATAGGTATTTGCCTGATTTTAAAAATCAAATAAAAATTTTAAGTAGAAGAGACATTATGTGTCAGATTACTAAAAAAGCAGTAATGAATAGCAATATTATAGTACGATTATTATAGTAGTAATGTGAAGCGCCACTATGGGATAAAACCCCAACAGTCTGTGTGTGTGTGTGTGTGTGTGTGTGTTGGGAGGGGGGGGGAGGAGGAGTGGTGCATTAAAATTACAGTATAATCCCTCTGGCATGGATTGACAGCCCCTTCATAATTGCTATAAAAATACACACTACCACTCAAAAGTTTGGGATCACTTGCAAATGTCTTTGCTCTTGTTTAGTGATTTATTTTCTACATTCTACAACAATACTGGGAATTTCAAAACTATGAAAAGAAACACATATGGAATTAGGTAATTATGTAACAACAACAGTAGTAGCGTATATGACAACACAATTTTATCCCGCAAAACTGACAGAATTTTTTAAAACCTTTTGCAGTACTTAGATATCTGTGTGAAGTTTAACCTCCACCATAAGTGAGATGAACAGTTATGTGTCAGATTTATTTAATCTACATTAAAACAAGATACTAATGAGTAGCTCAATGTAAATAAACACCTGCATCAACAGATATTAATTAGAAAAGCCAAACTTAATATTTTTACTGGGATTAGTTAATATTTTCACCTCTGAAATAACAGTATATACAATATATAGAGGTACAAGTGAATTTAAACAGACTGGAGCTTTTTTAAGACAAAACTTAGTCTTTATCCGGTCTACTTTTTTGAATTCTCATCTGTGATCCACTCTCCGATTACTAAGCAGGGAGTGTATTTGGCTGACTAGCCGTAAGATACGCAACCTTACAACATTTTATTTCTTTGTATTAATAAGTTAGGCAGAGAGTTCTGCTGTACAGAAAGACAGACATGTACTTTACGTGGGCTTCAACATAAAATAATAATATCACTGACTACATTAAAGCTGATCAGCTTAACCTTTCAACTATTTCTACAAAATCTTTTCCTGTCAATGATTGGTACAAACACTAGTATAATATATCTGCAAGAGCATATGACAGTAAGTACACCTTACCTTCTGCTCTCTGTCTCTCCAAAGTTTAAACTTAAGGTTTCACTGCTTCCTCAGCTGGGACATTTGTTGATGCGGGTATATGTCTATATGTTTAAATATTTCTCAAGTATAAAATTCATAACTCAGTACACCAGAGCCGTGATCCAACTGCCCGCTTCATGTCTGAAATGCTGGCCTCATAGAAACTCCTTTAACGACTCAAACATGTAGAAATGGTGAGGTCAGGACTGTACAGGGGATGTGGCAATACCGGTCAGCTGAGTTCCTGTAATGTGAAAGAAGTATTCATAATGATTGTGTGGATAGTTCCCAAAGACAGATGTGTCCCTTTCACAAACTTTAGACAAGTTGGACAAAATCCAATGATTTTCAAGGATGAGGCATCCTTGAAAATCATTGGATTCTCATGAGTGAGGCATCCACTCACTGATTGTTCAAAGGAACGGCTGCAGTTGGCAGGATTCACAGACGTATGGCCTTCTTTGCACAATTGAAATATTTTACTGCGGCTTCAACAAGGTGAACATGCAACTAAATGCATTAGAAACATAACAATGCACAGAAAGAAAGTAGTAGAGGTGAATATCTGGTGTCCTCTGCTGGGCAGTTTGAAAATTACACCCATATCACAAATTTTGTTTTTGTATCTATAACGCATAGTCAAAATGGCAAATAAGTAACATATAGATACAGTACAATGCAGTACAATGTTTATATGTACTGTAAGTGGTACTGATATGGCACAATGACAGTTTTAGTCTCAACTGTCATCTTTTTGTTTTAAATAAACTTAATATTTACTTTTCCCACCCATCCTAAAAAAAAAAAAAGAATTAAGTAAAAAAAACAAAAAAAAAAACAGTACAGTCAGTAGATATTAACATAGATATCACATTTGTAACACAGTTGAGGAATATTATTCAATAATACAGTAAATGTAATATTTATATCTGGGCAGATGGAGGCCCAGCCATGCAGTGGGTAGTGTTTATGTCTCACAGTTCCAGGCAATTTCAGATCCTTAGCTCAGGTTTCTGTGGAGTCTCTGACTGAAGTGTATCCTGTGTCTGCATGAGTTTCCTCCAAGCTGTCTGGTTTCCTCCCACTTCCTAAAAACACATCAGTAGTTGGATTGGCTAGAATAATCACCCCATTAGGTGTAAATATATGCACATGAACGTAGTATGTTCCTAAAACTTTTCCTAAAATAGTGAGATTTTTCTCCGCATCGACTGACACCCGGACCAGGATAAAGTGAATGAGTGAGAGCCCAACAGATAAAAAGGTGCAATAGAAAAGTGCAATATTCGCTATACATATATCAAACAAACCACTTTTGGATATTTGTGGTAAAGAAACTTTACGCTTTGGATAATCGTTATCATTAGTAAGGGTAGGTGGGATGTTCTGTAATTTTAAAGTGATACTATTTTGAATGCATTCACAGGTATATAACCCATATATTAATCGGTTATAAACTCTAAATCTAATCTTTATTTTTATTCATTCCGGTCAGTGAAAAAGTTTTGGTTTTGGTTAATATTCAGTGATAATATTACTTTTCTGAATATAATATCCTGCCCCGGGGATGTTCCTGATAAGCACCATTTGATTTGTTTTGTATGGCTCTCAAGCTTCATGTGGGTAGTGATTGTATCCATTCACTAGGCACCCTGATTTCATCTACCTCTTTGATTGCTGTGCCAGATATTGCTTTTAAGTTTTGTCTACTGGCTTTCACTGTAAGATTAAGTCAATGACTCTTATCTTAGTAAATCCTCCACTGCTTAAATGTCACCTTACTTAATTTCAGATGCCTATGTCTTTATAGAGTATTGTGTTCTCTTGTGTCTCAGTGTACACATGTAACTTCAGCTTGATCTTTGACTCCATGTGTTTCAGGCTTGAACCAACTGGAGCCCAAAAACATCTCAGTGTAGCAGTTACTGTACCTCTGATGCAACCGGAGTACAAGCATCTCCGGCCTTGTCCCTTACGCACAGAGATTTCTCTAAATCTTTTGTTGATGTTATTAACTGCAGATGATGAGATTTGCTAAGCCTTTTCAATTATATGTTGAGGAATGTTGTTTTTAAAGTATTTCACAATCTTTTTATGCATTCTTTCACAGATTGGAGAGCCTCAGCCCGAGACATCCCTTTTATACAGTAGCTAATTATGTTACAGACCTGATGCTAGATGTTCTCCTAGCTGAATCTTTTCAAGATTTCTTGCTTTTTCAGCCCTTTTTTGTCCTTGTTCCAACTTATTAGAGATCTGTAGCAGTCATCAAACTTGAAATGAGCTCATTAGTCATGGGTCTTATCCCTGCTCAAGCATTAGCTAAATGATTATCTATTGAATTTTCTTAATGTTTGTTTTGTATTGGTATTTCACTAGGCAAGGGTTTTATGATTCAGTAGGGACTTCTGATTCACTATAGATGTATGAGAAAAACACATCAAAGGACAATAAGACAAACTAAGCCTTTCATAGACATCTGGAAAGGAAATTCATTATGCGGCTTCACCTCAGGTCTCCTGGCTAAGGAATGACTTATACACAGTCCGGTAGAAGGCAGCCGGATGTTTTAATTCACCCCGTATCAAATGGCTTCCTGGGAATGCAGAGGACCAGAGACATGCATGCAGACATCGCCTCTCAGCACCTGTGGGTTTAAGTGACCAAGAGAAGTCTGAGCCATCTAGAAATAAGAGCTGCACTAGACTGAGTACTGGCTCTGCTAACACAGAGACTTTTGTGCCAGCGCGGCCCTTGGGAGTTTTGATAGTGGGCATCGGCCTGGTATCTGAAAGGCATTTTCTTCTGTTTACGAACCCACTCATATTATAGGTAGACCATGGTCAAAAAGTGTTAGCAAATTCAAATTATTTAAAAACAGACTAAAGAAAATAGTGGAAATGAAGTTGGAATTAAGAAAGGAAAGGTAATTAAGACATTACCAGTGCTTAGTTCTGGGGAAAAGAGCTCTGGAAATACAGTATACTGTATGTGCTTCAAAAAACTTAAACTGTCATATTTCGAATTTGTAGAGTTTGCATTACAAACATGAACCAAGACAGAATTAAATAACTGGAGAAAATTGCCATTTCTAATTAGCAGAATGTAATATAGCACATTAACCTCGACATACTGTATCATATAATCAACATATGAAACACACAAAAAAAATTTGTGTACACACTTTGGTTTGCATCATGGACCACATAGATATAAATAATAGTCTTAGTTTTGGCACAACTTCTAATTCCATGGTCTTTATCTCCTTTAAACAGTTGATAATAAGATGTGCACACACACGCACACACACACGCGCACACACACACACACACACACACACACACACACACACACACACACACACACACACACACACACACACACACACACACACACACACACACACACACACACACACACACACACACACACACAC
>JAAGKR010005027.1:18779-54931 GCA_011419295.1 Clarias macrocephalus
ATCAACTGGTTCACTATATCAAATGTATTGTCATTGTAAGGAAACAAATAAATGTTATCTGGAAGCTTCCCTGCCTCCAATTATGTGTCTGATTCTTTTCCTCCCAAGCGCAGCACCCGACTATGTCCTGGTGACATGCTCAGGCCTGAGCTTTCCAAAGATTCAAGCTTAGCCTCAAAGCCTTCCTTTGGCTTAACCTCATTCACACATCTGTCACTCTCAGATCTTGATCACATCCTGTGTTCAAGCCCAGATCTTTCCAGCATACCAGGCTCAGGACTTGTTCCCTTGCCATTGTCACCCTTTCTCTGCCTAGTGCAGCTCACTGGCCCTAGTTTCTTAGTGTCAAACTTTGTCATTAATCCTTTCTTGGTTGCTGGTCTTTATACTTCCTCAATTAACACAAGGTTTGTTCTCCTTATCTGTTACCAAGTATATGGTTCCTCGTCAGTGTAACACTCAGCCGTTAGGCTTTTTATAGTTTTAGCTTCTGCACAAGTCCTGCTCCACTGCTACAGACAGACTGTAGTATAACTCTCAGCTTGTAATCCTTTGTAGTGTTTTACCCCAGGTAACTCCAATGTCAAAGGAAAAAATATTGCTTGATGTATCTGCCATGCATCAATACATTACCAATGTTGAGGGAGACACAGTCAAACACACACACACACACACACACACGCACGCACGCACGCACACACACACACACACACACACACACACACACACACACACAAGGAAACCCACCAAGCATTATTAAACGGATCTACATACTTGTTTGCAAAAATGACTGCCAAGTGATTTTTCCTCAATAAAGGCAAAATTCCACAATATTGAAGGTTGTGAGCTATGCAGAGATAATTTCCTGGCGATTGTGATTAATGTGCAGTATAATAACCTCCATGAACACATTAAGAGGTTATTCAAATTCAAAGTGGGGAAGGGAAGTTATGTATGAGATGCAAGAAAAGGATATTCCTTTGATTCTAACCTTTCGTCAACTATCAAGCACTGTCCAACTCGACCACCTTGATAAAGAAGAACTTTAGTATTTCCTTTAAGTTTTATTTACAGAGTGCAGAGTGCATTAATATTAGGCAAATCAAGTTCTAGACAGGATACAAGTTGCAGTTAAAATGTTAAGGGTTTTGCGTAAGGCACCAGCAGTGGCAGTTTGGTGCTTCTGGGAGTTGATCTCATAACCATCCTAATCAGAACCCTAATACAAATCTAAACTGTACATATTTGAAGTCAGTAGACAATGATTGACCGAATGAGGTCAAAATATAGGAAAATAGTTTAGTTCAAATTCTGTAAGTTCACCAAACACAAAATGAAAATTTTAATGAAAAGATTTTTTAGAACCATCCTTGTTTATCTTCTCTGTCTGTTGCTGTGATGGATGGGTTGCCTACAGAAAGGCCCTTGGATCCATTTATTAATAGAAACTAAATAAGAATTTCTTCAACAAGGTTCTCTAAACCCCTAAGATAAAATTTTTGACTGCAGGTTGGTCTTTCCAATAAAGGCAGGTGAATGCATCATGACTATGTAGAAGAAGAAGAGCATAACGTACATGCACATGTAAAACAGATGTTATTATGTTACTGCTCATCATCAATTTAGCCATGATACCTTCAAATAACAGGTTTGTTACTTCCTCTCTCTCTCTCTCTCTCTCTCTCTCTCTCTTCATTTACCACTAACAAAGAGAGACATGTTGCAGTTCGTCAATTAATCTCACCTTACAATAGCAGCAAATAGTCACACCCAGCCACAGGTGGGAATTTACTAACCTAGAATTATAGTATTTTTTTCATTTCTTTACACAACAAGTCACTTGCCATGGAATCAACTGGTTCACTATATCAAATGTATTGTCATTGTAAGGAAACAAATAAATGTTATCTGGAAGCTTCCCTGCCTCCAATTATGTGTCTGATTCTTTTCCTCCCAAGCGCAGCACCCGACTATGTCCTGGTGACATGCTCAGGCCTGAGCTTTCCAAAGATTCAAGCTTAGCCTCAAAGCCTTCCTTTGGCTTAACCTCATTCACACATCTGTCACTCTCAGATCTTGATCACATCCTGTGTTCAAGCCCAGATCTTTCCAGCATACCAGGCTCAGGACTTGTTCCCTTGCCATTGTCACCCTTTCTCTGCCTAGTGCAGCTCACTGGCCCTAGTTTCTTAGTGTCAAACTTTGTCATTAATCCTTTCTTGGTTGCTGGTCTTTATACTTCCTCAATTAACACAAGGTTTGTTCTCCTCATCTGTTACCAAGTATTTGGTTCCTCGTCAGTGTAACACTCAGCCGTTAGGCTTTTTATAGTTTCAGCTTCTGCACAAGTCCTGCTCCACTGCTACAGACAGACTGTAGTATAACTCTCAGCTTGTAATCCTTTGTAGTGTTTTACCCCAGGTAACTCCAATGTCAAAGGAAAAAATATTGCTTGATGTATCTGCCATGCATCAATACATTACCAATGTTGAGGGAGACACACACACACACACACACACACACACACACACACACACACACACACACACACATGCACACACACATGGTGGGTGTCAAATGTCCTCTTTTCATTGTCAAAATGAGAGCACATTTAAGCTTATGGCCAGTCACTTTGTATCACATACTGTATGTCCCATACATCAAAAGAACAAAAGCCACTGACATGTAAGCCAAATCGAGACCCAGAGACAGACAGATGACAGGAAGCATATTAGCATGTTCTGGTTAGAACAAAAGGGTTACAAGGAGTCATGGGAATTATCACCATATAAGGTATGAGGAAGTGCAGCAAGGGGTTGTCTTATGCACATATGACATAAAGCAATTAGAGATGTGAGAGACAGAGGCACGAAAAAGATCACACAATCTCAGAAAACCCTAACACTGCTCCTTTCCCGTTGCACCTCTTGGCCCTTTTCCAGCAAGTTTTTCTCTTTGTTACTCTCAGTGCCTTAGCTCATCCACAGACTAAATGTTGACCAAAAGTCCTTTTCCAGTGTTATGCAATAATGAACCATTTCCCCTTAGATAGTTTGATCCTTCCAAAGGGGGAAAGTGAACCAAAATCATGACAGAATAATAGTCATGAGTTATGCGAGCAAATAATTATTTTGTGCATACAAGTTACTGTCTTGTGGTAACCATCTTCATAAGTGATTTGCTTTTACATTAACACTTGGAAAGTACATTTGGAACATGAAGACCTTCTTTGCTTTATTTGAACAGTTAATAAAAGTCGTGTCTAAAAGTTGAGCTATGGGCCCACAAGATGGATGGATGGATGAATAAATGGATAGACAGATTATGAATGTTGGTTATAATTTTGTGACAAGCTCCAAGAAAATTCTGTAGTTGATTGGCAGGTTGGTTTGCTGTTGTCAGTCAAATGGCCTGATAAAATACTCAATTCATTGCTATGCTTTGTAACAAAACACAAATTCAGACTTCTGAGACTTGAAACGCCTGGATCAGGAACATGACTATAAATGGTTACTTGGCCTTCAATGGAAGCAAAGGTGCTGGGTCCTAAACTCACTTCAAAACTGGAAAAAATAACAGATTAAAGCCTTTAGTCTGTTTCTTTCAATAGTTAGACAAATTCCCGTCAAGCACGTGACCCCGTCACAAAGCTATGTGTGCTCCGAGCTGTGTGCATTCTCATGGGATTCAGAGATCAATTACATTTTGATTCTTCTAAACACGGTAAAAAGTGGTAAAAAAACAGCTTCAAAGTGGGAAGGATTTATGGCACATAGCTGCAGGACCTGTGTAATCTTACCTGTTCACAAAAATGAACTATGTGTGATGCGTTAAACCATATAAACAGGTACATACCTCTCCCTTATACATACGACTGGTCAAAAATATTGGGAAGAAGCACAGTGGGCCAGGTGGAAAAAGATTAGAAAAAAGCTTAAGAAATGAAGAGGCACTACTGCCTAAAGTAAAGTACACTCCATGAGGGAGGAAATTGTTGTTGTTGTTGGTGTTTTTAATCAGGTTATGTAAATCTGTCAGACCTTAGCAAATCTCGGCAACCAGCATATGGTACATTCAAAATCTGCATAGTTATAAACAATTAGTTTTTTCCCCTCTTTTTTATCAGACACTTTCTTGATGAATTCCCTAGGATGTCTGTTCTGGTAGAAACTTTAAGACCCTGTCACAGCAGCAATATAGCCTCCAGACTAACAGCTTTCCCCAGGAGTAATTTCAACTTTTGGGAGTAATTTACTGTGTGTCTGAGCTGTGAGAGAGGTTGGTGATTTATGTTTCACAACTGATGATTTCATGCACTTTCCTTTTGGCAAGGATACGCTTATTATGCTCAAATGTACTCGGAACATAAAGAAAGACTAATTTCGTGTTCACACAGCACTTAAACCTAACATCAATCCATTAGACTGCAGATAACCGTGTCCCTAATATCTTGCTTAACTATATATTCTAATTATGCTACATTTTCTAAAATCAAACAGGCCAAATGAATGCACTGATATATGAAACCTTAAATATAGTATGGCATTAAATATAGTAATGTTACTTCTATGGTCCCCCCTCCCCTAACTTCCATGTTTTTGTGTTATAACACAAGGGCCTTTTACATTGCTTACATGTGAGGACTGTACTGTAGTCCTACTTCTTGTTCTATTTCCTGATACATTTTAAACAAAACTGGTGTTTAATTTAATCATTAGCTAGCACATTTTGAGGCTTGGACTGCACCCATGTGGAAGGGAGCTCTCCAAATGATTACAGAAGTATAGATGTGATTTTTTTAAGGTGCTATGAAGATCCAGCTGATTTGAACATATACAACATGATGGGCAGTGTGCTTGGAAAATAATTCACAATGCAGTGGTGTGATGCATTATTATTATTTTTTATAACAGTATGTACCAAAGTTTTTAATTCCTTTATACCACAGTAATTTCACTGATTTTAATTATATTTTCACAACTGTTATCATGCTTTTTAACGATTAATAATGAATTCCTTTTATTTCTACCCTCATTTTCTTGTTCATAGCTATTAATACAAAAAAATGCAGCTTTGCATATTACCATGAAACTCAACATTACATTAATGTTAAATACTGTAAATATCTACTAGTAAAAATCTTAATTTTTTAAATGTAGTTTTTATATAACCTAGTTTTTAAAATGTTGTTATTAATAACCTAAAATGACATAGATTGTCTGTTATACTAATCAGTGTGTATCCTAGGCATTAAGCAATTTATGTACTTTTTTATGTTAATAATGATTGAATGATGCCCCATAAACATGCCTTTTATGTCTAACAAAATAAATCAAAAAATCTAAACCACTGACATTGTTCAGTCAATCAATCAGGCTTAGAAATTAATGAATGAATGAAGGAATAAATAACAGCCACTGATACATGAATAACAGCTATTAATAATCAATGACTTACTATCGACACCATATTGTGTTATAATATTACATGTTGTGATGGTGGTGCTTTATCCTGATACACTTCTTCTCCAGTGTCTCCTCTTGCTCTCACCCTAAATATGTCTGGATTAAGTATATAATCTCACCTGGAAAATGTAGGGATTTAGAGCTACTGTAATCATCAGCAATCATTGCTTGATCAGAGCAATGATTTACAATATATATGTTTTTCCTTGGATTGCTCATTAATTATCCATTCAATATTTTGACATGATGGTGATGATGATTTTTTTCTATAACAATAACAGGATAATAGGCATACCAGTATGGTATGGTAAGGAGGCATACCAGATCAGTCGCTAGCACTGTCATCACTGACTGGCATTTCCAAATTTCCAGTATTGTATGATTGGGTGAGTGTGGCTTTTATGATCCAGCGTGTCCTTTAACTAATAGGTGGATAGGTTAATATCATAATCATCACTATGGTCATTGGCATAGTGATTAGCACTCTGGCCTTGCACCTCCAAGTACTCGGGTTTGATTTTCGCCTTGGGACTATGTGCATGGAGTTTGTGTGTTTTCCCTGTTCTTGGTGGGTTTCCTCCAAGTACTCTTCATAGAGATGTACAGTGGATTAGATTGAGGATGTACCTAATCTCGTGTCCAAAGTCTCCTGGGATAGGCTATAGTCCCTCTGCGACACTGTACAGGGTAAGCGTTATAGAAGATAAATTAGTTAAAACCAAAAAATATAAAATAAACCATCATTCTGAGATCTTTCCTTTTATATATATACAGTACAGTACAGACCAAAAGTTTGGACACACCTTTTCATTCAAAGAGTTTTCTTTATTGTGTTCTTTAGCCCAAACAAGTCTCTTCTGCTTGTTGCCTGTCCTTAGCAGTGGTTTCCTAGCAGATATTCTACCATGAAGGCCTGATTCACACAGCCTCCTCTTCAGTGACTGACCGACCTTCATTTCTTAAAGTAATGATGACCACAAATTTTCTCTTCACTTAGCTGCTTTTTTCTTGCCATAATACAAATTCAACCTCTTTGAATGAGTAGGTGTGTCCAAACTTTTGGTCTGTACTGTATATATATATATTATACACAGTATACTGTGTGTGTGTGTGTGTATATATATATATATACTGTATGAATATGTATGTGTATATATACTCACCGAGTATCCTCAATACTTAAAAAATGGTAGTGATGATGATGAAGGCTAATATTATCATTGTCACTGACGTTGGCGGCATGTTGGCAAAGTATTTAGCCCTGTTGTCTCGCAACTCCAGGGTCGAGGGGTTGATTCCCGCCTTGGGTCTTTGTGGGTGAAGTTTGCCTGTTTCCTGTGCTTGGGGGTTTCCTCTGGGTACTCCAGTTTCATCCCACAGGCCAAAGACATGCAGATTAGCTTCAGGGTGAACCCAGGCTCGTGCCCAAAGTCTCCTGGGATAGACTCCAGGCCCCTTTGGGACACTGTACAGAACAAGCCCTATAGAAGATACATGAAGAAAAAAAAAACATTATTATCATCATCATCATTCTGAGATCTTTCCTTTCACCACAATTTGCTGAGTATGGGTTATAATAATAAAAAAATAATAATAATAATATAAAAAAAATGAATGTTACGAAAAAAATGTTACGATTTACTTTGTATTTTAACCCAACTAATGAAACTTTTGACTGATTAACAAGGTATAGTCTGTTGGTTTATTTTAAGTAATTCATACTCGGAATGTTTCTGAGGCACTAAGGCGCGTGAGTGAAGCCCACCCCAGCCTGCTGCTACTTCTGCCCCACTGCGCTCCTTCCTCTTCCTGGACAAGCGCAGAGGCGTCGGAAGGCGGGATTGGGAACGGGACTTGAGTGGGGAAAGTTGGGACACCTCTCATGGTCCGAGTGTTATTTAAAGAGAAGGTGTGGAGTGAAGCCAAAACCTGTTCGTTCCTGAACACAAAAAAGACGCGCGCGTACTGTAATTCCGTGCCTGCTTTAGGAGCGCAGTCGCGCGCGGCATCTGTTGCTAACAGCATTGAGGGTCTTGTGCAGAAGCCGCGAGCTTCTAATAGATTAGGGTTGGTGAGTTTTGAATGGGTACTCGGGACAGTTTCCCGGATGGGATGCACAGTGAGTTTCATTTGCTGCGAAGAGGATTTTCTGCAGATGCCTTTGGATCAGCATGAGGAAAAAAAGAAAGAGGAAAAGAGGCTTTTAGCAAAGGTAGGAAAATCTACTTTGCATACTACTGTACCTAGAACATCATATCTACCTATTCTTGTCTTTTCACCTGGGAATGTGCATGTAGCGTAAAAAATAAATAAATAAATAAATAAATAAATAAAATAAAATAAACTAGCTTTGATCTACACTTTTTATCTGCATGCACATTCCTGGGTAAAAGATCAGTTCCACTGGTACAGATGATGTGCTCATGAAGGTACCTTTTATATTCAGAGTTCAATGGTTATGCTGGTGTGAACTAACACTGGAATAAGAAAAGGCAAACCTGTTGCTCATGTTGACTTTGACACCAGAAACCTCTCAGCCAGATCTCAGACAGGATCTTCGTGCCAGATGAGATTTCTTTGCGGAAACCTTGAACTAAATCCGGTGGCGGAGACTGTTATTAAGGTAGTCTTGGTATCACACCTAAGAATATTTCTTAATTGCAAGTACATAAAGCAGTAGTGCGTAATTGCTGCATGCCAACCAGAGGGCAGCAGCTGGAACAGTTTGGTTATGATTCAAAGAAAAAAAAAAAAACATTGTTGAACTCAGAGCCTGTCATAATCTTTTCAAATATGCAAGACAAACAAATAAACCACACACACATACACAAAACAGATTGCTGCAGTGTTATTGTGAATGAATGGTTATCTGCACTGTTATTCACTCATAGTACTCAGTGTACAGTGATATGGGTGATCTTATATTTATCCAGTACTCTAATGTTAATGCATCCGGATTTACCTTGCATACCTGTACATTCCTCAAATAGTTGTAATCTGATGTATATTTGCTGAAATGTTTCATGCAGCAACCCAACAGACCAGGGTTTGTTTTGTCCAATTGGATCATTGCTATATGGTTTAGAATCATCTGGTGCTATTTACAAGTAGTGTATGTGCTTTGTATAGAATATTATGTTGAATAGACTTGGGTCTGTGTGGGGTGTAATGGGCGATTGAGTGAATTAGGAGCAGTTGGTGTGCAGCAGAGCACAGATAACAGAATGTGTATTGTAATACCCATGTATGTCATCATCATTCCATGTAGCTCTCTGATGAAATGCTACGGCAGATATACTGTGCAGTGCGTTGTTTGCATATGCAGCATGGCATCACTTCTCTTGCACTACTGTTTGAACTTCACATCATAATCTGAAGGTTTTCTTTTCTTTCTTCAGTCTCATACTCAAGCGATCGGTTAAAAGTATTGTTGCATATTAACCAAATACATTTAGTTTCAGTTTTGTAATGAACATTATATTATTTGTATAACAACCGTATAGTGTGGAAAAGTCTTTGACGACTTTTTTAGATAAGTCAAAAAAATATGCCAGCCAAGTTTCTGAACCATGTTGTGCCAAAGAGCTAACCTACTACATGTTATGATGAGGTTATCCATCCATCCACTTTATGTACAGCTTATCCAATGTAGGGGAATGCGAGGCCTGGCGTATATTCCAGGGAACCAAGGGCACATAGCAGGGTACACCCTTGATGGAGTAGCAATTTATTACAGGGAACAAGCACACACTCACAATCCCAGTCATGCACTATGGTCAATTTAAAAATGCCAGTCAGCCTACACCACATGCCTTTGGACTCTGTAAGGAAACTGAACTACATGGAGGAAAACAAGCAAACTGCTCGCAGACCAGATGTGATATTTGACCGAGATTCATTGTTTAAAAGAACCCAATCTTGCTAATTCTTAACTTTAAATTATTTTCCTATTTTCTATTCTGAGTACAATTATTGTGAAATGATTGTATTTATACATTCATTAATGTTATTGTAAACAGCATTAAATGGTTAAAGGAGAATGATTAGATAAATATCTGCTATGACATTTGGAGATCATTTAGTTTCACTGTGGTCATCTGCCTACCTGCTCTATAGTGCCTTCCAGTTATTACATAGCCCAGAAGCTTTTTCCTATGTTTATGAGAAGACTGTTTATCTCCTGGGTGGACAAGGTGTGTGTCTGGATGTAGGTGGCACTGCCACTTTTTCCTATTTGGTGTTCAGGCAGCTGTATCCAAAGCCAACTATGATGATCGGCCTCCATGGAGTGAGTGTGATGCCCTCCATTGATTGCACGCACCATCAAACACAGCCCACATGTGAGTCTGGACAGCTATGAGACCTGGACAGGTTTACTTTGATGTGCAGATAAGGCTGTGTGTGAATGAGGCTGTGGGAAGCAATGTGGATCAACCCATTATTGCATTTTCACATTGTGTCCAGGGATTTTTCTTTTTTATAGAGTTGAATTGAATAAAATATGACGGGTTGGTTGTACTGTGTAGGAAAATATTTGGAGGTGTACCAATCATTCAGCCTGTGACTTGTATAGGCCTTGAAAATGGCACTAGTTAGTCGTGTGTGTGTGCATGCTGGGGGGGGGGCCCCCCCACTTGTAATGGCATGTGCAGCAGTTTCCAAAAGCTCTATATTAAATTTTTTTTTTTATTTGGATTTTTATTTGTTCAAAAAAGCTCAGATCAGTAATCTGGAGAAAGTCCTGTAACCTTGTGTAGTTTTGGAGAAAATATAAAATTTATTGAATAGTTTTATTGAATGTTACACATAATTTTATTTTTGAATATATATACTACTGCTCAGAAGTGTGGGATCACTTTCTAAGTCCATGGTCGTTTTGTCTCTTTCTACATTCTACATTTAAAGCAATGCTGAAGGTATCTAAAATATGCTACTCATGATATGTAAAGCCTCCTCTTATACCATAATCAGCACCACTTGTTATAGCAGCTTTACAGGTGTTCTTTCAGTATCCAGTTCTTTTTTCCTTTCCTTGAGATAAATCTATATATATATATATATATATATATATATATATATAAAGGTTTTGTCTGTACATTGGTTAGACGTTACTTTTTCAATAATATCTTTACGTTTTATACATTGAAGGACCTGGATCCAGTCTCAGAAAATTTTCTGTATGTCTGTTTGTCTGTCTGTACTGTATATCTGTATATCTGTATGTCTGTCCTGCCGATTTTGTCATAGCATCACACAAAACTGGCTTGACAGAATTTAATGAAAATTTGCCAGTTCCTGAGTATTTGCCTAAAATTAAATCTGTGCCATAAGTTAAATCAAAATGTTGAGTAGAAAGGATGTTATGAGCAGTTTTGTGCCAGATTACCTCACTGCAGCCATCACTTTTTTTGGATGAATTCAGAATACAACGCTTTTCCCCTCAACGTGGGCATGCCTATGTGTGACACTCAACAGAGCCAATCAACCGATAGTTAATTGTAAATACACACAGTATGCAGAAGACACAGAAACGACTGTATTGCCTCTACAAAGCACCAAAATCCTCATGAAACGCAAACAAACTGTTGAAAACTGAATCTTCAAAGATGTATGGATAGGTAATTCATTGTATGTTTATTCTTCCTGCAGGAAGTTTAAAACCAGTTTGTCTCAAATGTTCCATAACTGTAATGTGAGGCGCCACTATGAGATAAAACACGGGTCGTTAGAGCAAACGTGACCGTAGCAGTCCGAGTTAAGGGGATGTAAAATATCTGAGCTGAGAGTCTTCTGCGCTCAAATGAAAAGGTTGAGTAGGTGATGTTATGAACAGTCATGTGCTGGATATAATAATCTATTTTAAACAGAGAGTGTATTTGGCTGACAACTAAAGAAGTATGCGTTAGCGTAAAGAAGGCGTAAGATACTCAACCTTACAAAATTCTATTCTTTCGTTTTAATAATTTAGTCCGAGAGTTCAGCTGTACAGAAAGACAGAAAGTGCTTTAACCTGAAATAATAATTTTACTGATTACATTAAAGCTGATGAGCTTATTTTTAGCCTTAACCTTTTAACTATTTCTAAAAAATCTGCAACCGTCAATGGGGGGCCTAATGCTACTCAAACATAAAATTTCAGCTTGTAATGTTACAAAGAAACTACAAAGAATTTACTCTTGAACGTTTTGTTGTGTTAAAAAATTGTTAAGAGTCTCCTTCTAAAAATGCTAATGCTAATTTGCTACTATAGTACTGTTGAGTTGGGATTATACAAAATCAGACAAAATCTTCTGAATAATCAACCGTAAGATTTTAACCAGTTTATCAAGTTATAATCAGTTTTAATGTTTTCTTAAATGTCCGATATTTTCATTATATCAAGCCAAGTACGGCTTTGGGTTTGCTGTGTATTTTCACCAAAAGCTTTTGCTATTCTGACTGAGGCCTAGTTCACATTGAGGTTGTTTTAGAATTAATTTTCCAAAAGGTCTGTTTTAGTCACCTAAAATTTTTTGTGTTTGTCTGTGGACAAAATTGCAAAGTTGTACTGAAGTGTCCTTATGTAGCAAAATGGCAGTGGGCACACAGAGTTGCCCTCAGGTCTGCTGCACTTGGTCTTTAAAACTCAAGCGTCCTTAAGGTTATCCTCAAGGCTTTTCATGCTTTAATATAAGGACTTTAAACAATTAGTCCTGTAGATGTCCGGGGTGTTTAATGGCCTTTAAAGGGTCCTAAACTTGTTTCCAATATGACGCTAGTTCTGAAGATGGCCAGCAGTCCTCTGTTAAATGAATCAAAAAAATAAATAAATACTGAAGCTGTAGTATTTCTGTGCCTAATCTTACCTAACATACACCTGCACACACAAATAAGCCCATCAGTCATACTTATTTGGCACTTTTACCAACAGTTTGCTGATCTTTAGAGTACACTAGTGCTTGCTTTCATCCTTCAGAGAAGAATAAATCACGCCCGGTGTGGTACGGGGATTACTGAGGGGTTGAACGCCCTGACGGATTGCACAATCATGGAGAACACGCTTTACCTGCAGCAGGTAGTTCAGTGAAACGAGTAGTGTTTGTACAGCATATGTGGAACAAAAAAGAGAGCAAAGTTTGCTTAACACAGTTCTTTAAACAATGCATTACGTGCTCACTTAAAGTGTTTTTCATTGTGCGGTACCGCACAAACTTTCTTAATGGCACATAGGCACGCCTGGTGTTTCCGCTTTCAGACTTGTCGAGGCAGAAACGTCAGGTTTAATGTGTTGTAGGTTTCGATGTGCGTGCTCAGTGTAGGGAGGATTTATACATTCTGGAGGAGATTTAGTCATGGGAGATTGTTTACTTTTGAAATAATCAGCATAATGTGGCTTAGCTTCAAGCAGGATACTAATGACAGAGATCTTTCAGGGAAGATTTAAAGTCACAACATGCTTTCGCTTGTTTAATACTGTACCTTGGTCTGACTTCTGTCTGCATGGGTTAGGGTTTATGAATAGACATCGGAATACAGGTCATTGCACAGGTCTGCTTGATCAATATAGTACATTTAGCATGTCTCCTCTTACTACAGTATCTGGATGGCATACAAAAACACATTCCCTTCTGTCATAGTGTCTGCTCTACACTTTGCTCTTATCTCTAAAACAGAAGTTCAGCCAGTCCTCCCTGCCAGCTGTACCCTCCTGCGTAGGCAATGGCAAGACATAAAGAGCTTCTGTGAGAAAAACATTGAGCAAGGTGAGGAAAACAAGCTACCTACAGTACGGTCATGCCACACCCCTCTGTCCTTGTCTCTCACCTTTCATTTGGCGCTGAAGGCCATGTTTGTGCATAGAGAAGAATACCACCTGTTTTTCTTAGATCCCATCTTTATAAAACAAACCCCTCATCCCTGCATCCTTCAAAGGCAATGGTCTGCTGGCTGCTGTGACATGAGGAATATTTCTGCAAAGTACAGTAGCCCAGCTGTGTTGTTTTCTCTTCTGCTACACTGGTTTAGTATTTCAAAGTTAGGAAAAGCATATGCGCAAAGGATACTCTCATACCTTCATTTCTCAATCTGGAACTTTCACTTTTTCCTTTTAAGGTATCAGTTTTTTTTTTGCCAGCATCATATACTATATCCCTATTCATACCAGTGTGATTGTTTTGGTATACCTGTGTGAAAGAGCCATTCAGACAAATGTTGTGTTTTTAATACCTCTTGTCCACTTGCTTGAGCAGGTTTTGTCACGCAGACCTGACAACCCTGGGAAGGAATAACAATGTGTGAAGGCTTGTTTTGAAGAATACAGACTTCTTGTATCACGTCGGTTTCAGGTCTCTTGTCCACATGGTAGTCTGGTGTTTATGGAAAATAAAAGTGTTGCACAATGACAGGCTTAGGGACAAACAAAGAAAGGAGTATTTTACAGCTTATAAGCTAATGACAGGGATAGTATTTTTTTTTTCTTTTACTTTCCCAAAAGTTTATGGAAACACCTTCTGAATGCACGAGCAGTTATACTTTGTGTAATGTGTATGAAGAAGAACCATGTACATGTTTATCATCTTTATTGCGCCACTGATGGTGGTTCACTTCCCGTACACACTCGAATAGAAAGATGTCCCGAGGCAGGCAATAAACAGGATATATTATCTGGCTCGTGCCAAACCACATTATATCACTCCCACCCATGTTAGTAGTGTTGTGGAAAAAAACAGTCCACTGATGCACAACCCCGCAACTGTAGGTGTTTAATCAGGTACGGATCCTGTTCTGGAAAATATAATAGTGGTGTCAAGAAGTTTTTCAAGTCATAATTTTACCTGTTTATATTTATAAGCCCGATGTGTGTTTACATGGTCTTAAAGGAAGTTGAGAATTTTAGTTGTATAAACATGTAGACATGATGTCTAACTCATCACGTCACCTAATATTGCCCTCACATGGGTCAGACATGCACAGAAAGAATATATTTATTACAATAAGAGAAAAACGTTCTGATTAAGTGTATACATGGTTACTAGTGGCTACTGACTGGATTATCACAAGTTTGCAGACCCCCCGCCTCTAATTGAAAATGAATTCCCATCGGGTCAGATTGGATGAAACTGTTCCGATTGAGGTTGGTTACATGATGCACTTTTATTCTGAGCGGGCTATTATTTATGGTATATTAGGGATGACGCAGACAAGTTACATATACAGCGATCAGCCATAATATTAAAATATAAAACATAATGCCCGTACTGTGTAGGATCGCCTTGTGCCGTCAGGGCGTCAGACCATGCTCTACAAGACCTTTGGGGGTGTTCTGTGGTGCCTGGCACCAGGACATTGGCAGTGGTGCAAACCTTGGGTACTCGGTTGGATTGGCATCTGAGGAGTTTGCAGCGTGGCAGGCTGTAGTGCACTGTGCGTTCATGTGCCTTGCTATAATAACCAGCATTGACTTATTTTAGCGAGCTGTGCTGCATTGGTGTTTCTGTTGGCTTGCCTTTGGTCCCTGCAGGAATTAAATCAGCTTTTGGTGCCTATGATCCGCCACCAATTTACTGGTTCATAATGTAATGTGTTAATGTTATGCGATGTTAATGTTCTGACTAATCTGCATAAAATTGGATATTGCATTTATTCAAAATGAAATACAATTGAGTGTTAGAGAATCTTGATAATGGTCCTAGCTTGCAGTTTTGGGATTTTAACACAGAAATCCCAAAAGCCCTGGACCTTAAGCACTAAGCTTATACACCACATATACAAATGAACCATAATTTCAAGTAAATATCTCATGCTTTTGACCACTGGCAGAAAGGTGTCTGTTCAGGGTCCTTTTTAAACTGATGTCTTCAGAACATCTTATGTATTGCTCTACATTTTAGCTGTCCTTACCCACCTTTGTTTTTTTTTAGGTTGTTATGAAATATTTTCTCTGATTTGAGCAATTGAAATCCGAGATAACTGAATGCACACATGGAGGAAATAATTCAAAAATGACCATTTCTTGAGAAACAATGCTTGAGATTACATCAGTTGTTGGCATTTCCTTTGGAAATGAGAGACTAGATAGAGCTGTGTTCCCCACAGCATAGCTGGATAGCATATTGGAAGTCCTTGTGTACCATGTGAAGAAAGTTGTGCTTACAGTATGTGAACAGACATGAAATTTTATATAATTGACGTACTACACAAATAAGAGATTTATATGTGATTTATCAAACGACAAAATGCTGCAATACCAACAACACCAAAAGCAGAAGAAATTTGTAGTACTGTTTTTCTACATTTCATTGAAACCATATATATTGATATATTGATGCAAACATATATATCTACTAACTTTCATAAAATCTGAAATATAACTATCATAATCAGATTATAGTTTTACCTAACATGCTTGTGCTGTGTCTGGGCTTGTTAAGGGGACTTGAGCATGGTACGGTGTACTTGGGTACGGTTTGACTCAAATATCAAAGCCAACTATACCTGAACACAGAAGTGGGCTGCTGTTTAGAACGTGATGTCATCGGTGCCATGGCGTTAATCTCTTATGACATTTCCGTATGTGCGCAGCACGTACTGATCTCATCCTCTAAACTACACAGTTATACATTAGCTGATAAAATACAGAGGCAGATGAGATGGTTGTTCTTTACATTTTTGCCAAAATATCAGCAATATTACGCATAATGTGTCTTACTTCCTTTTACTCTTCTTTAATTTGTGTTTATTGGATGGTCTCAAACCAACTAGGTGCATAGTGCTACTTTTTCTACTATAGAATGTAAATACCAAAGGGCCTCCTCTGGTTCTGAAAAAAAAAAATCTAATGTGGATGTGTCAAATTGTGCAGATCCTCGACTGACCACTATCCTGCAAAAATACATCAGTCCCATAGAGCCCCATGTTAAACTGTCCAAATTTACAACAGAAGTAAATGGATGCACCCTTGTACAAAAACGGTTTTGATATCCATTGATGAGATTTGTAATGATACAGGAAGTGAATTCGTATATAACTCACGAGGTAAATCATACAATTATGCATAATTAGTGGCATGATCGATTTGAGTGGCAGTTGCATTGCAGGTGCCAAACTGCTAGCTGTCTGCTAGCCATCACTTCAGCTAACCAGCTAGCATGTTGTAGTTTAACTTATCCCATGATATTAGACATTGACATGAGATCACGTGTAGGGTATTGATGATGGAGTCAAGTCAAATTCAAAGGAACATAAGGCGAGGAATTAACCTTAGCCAAAATAGCTAGCTAAGCCAGGTAGCTTGTGGAAACTGAGGTAAGTACAGTAGGTGTATTCCGACAAATAGCTAGGCTCTGTTTGTTCCACGGGTAGCTTTTGCCAAAATGCTTTTAGCTTTTAGTCTGTAGCCCAACTAGGAACTGTGAAGGACAATGGTGATTACTCTTGTATATATTCCCATTTTCACCTGTGCAAATGTGTCATCGCCTTTACATCTTTATCCTGTACATTTATACAGGGATTTAGAGCACAAGGCTAAGGGCAAGGGTGCCAATCCATCGCAGGGCACACACACCCATTCATTCACACATGACAGACAATTTGGGAAGGCCAATTAACTTAATCTGCATGTCTTTCAAGTGTGGGAGGAAACTGGAGTACCCTGAGGAAACCCACCAAGAACGGAGAAAACATGCAAAGGGTAATTACTTCAACAGCCTGTATATGTTAGGGTGTCTGTGCCAGGCATGTGGCTCTTGCACTAACTTCCCTTTGTGTCCCTGTCATCTTCAAGACAAACCTACAACCTTGATTGTTACTGTGATTGAATCCCTGAATCATTTAGTTGTCTTAATAAGTAAAATAATGTGTATCATATGTATGACAAATGCCTCTGTGCTATTCAGAGGTTGAATAGGGCTGTTTTTCTTCGTTTGCCCCATGAATATGATCATAGAAAGCTGGGAAACTCTGGGAGAACCTGAGTAAACTGGAAGACATTTGATACTCTAACAGATTTGTTGTTTGAACATTTGACCCGACATACGTTTACCTAGTTGTTTAGACAGAGAACAGAGAAGAAGATACGGAAAAAGGTGATCTGGAGCTTAGGAAAAATGTCTGTTCATAGCTTTTGAGATTCAGAGGAAGAAAAACAACAGTCTGTTGTGTGTTGGAAGGCTATTCTAAATGTCTTCTGTACGCAAAGTCTCTTTTTTTCAGTTCTGAGTTAGTCTTACTTCCTTCTAGAGTTCATTCAAGCTCTATTGTAAAGGGAAATTCAAATCCTCCGTGTGTCACCATGTCCATTTTGGAATAAAAAAAAAAAGAAGTTACAGTAGAATAGACATGAGATACTCTTTCATTAACTCATCTGTTAAATCCTATAAGCCCCTGCTGCCTTTCAGAGGAGAAGAAGGAAAGATTCCTGCCTACAGTTACATATTACAGAGTGAGGTTTAATCCGCTCAGAGACTGCAGTAAGTGGCATGAACGACAGCACAAAAAACTATGCGCATCAGGTTTCTGACTTTACAGTCACCCAAGTCAGACAGTAGATTTAATTTTCCCAACTTACCAATGACAGCTCTTGACTCGAGTCACTGAAGCATGGTCGTAGCATGGCAACCACCATGATTATGGCATATTTAAAGTGGTGTTGAAATTTGAGTTATGGATTGATGTATTGTAATTTTTTACCAAAATAAGACAAGAATGACTTACCATTCTCGGTTTTGTAGTGGTTGTGCAATGGAATGTCTAAGGCAGCAGTTCTGTGAATGGGATAGGCCTTTCAGGGGTTTGCTTTCACGACATTACAGAGCCAGTGATGCAGAACCCCTTTCACAAAGCCTCTGTCAACAGAAGATAATGGGGTACAAAAGACATTACTGCAGTCACTTAATGCTACTTTAATTCAGCAGGCTGGACTTTGAGGATGAAATCACAGTGTGCATGACAGATTAAGCGTGAGGGCGACTGTATTTTTCCCAGAGTTACGCTTGTGTGCATTCTTTATGTAAAAGAACAAGGGCTGGTCAACTTAAACACCTTTGGACTTTAGTCGGTTTCATGAGCAAAGGATGGACATAATATGCTCAGTTCAGCTGCTTCCGTCCAGCTCTTTGCCTTTGTGCACTGATGAATGTGGCCTTTATTTTGCCTTTCTGTTGACACTTTTCTACTGGGGGGATTTTTTTGTCTGTTTAATAATACTTGGCAAAGGAATCGTGTCTTTTGCACTTGGCAACCAGAAACTCCTATGAAGACTTGTTCTTCTGTCTTTGTCACTTTTCCAAGCCTATCACAGAGATGGACAGGAAGCAGCAGCCTCATAGTGTGAAGCACATTTTGACTGATACATGGCTTTGTTTTGTTTATGAGCATCTGTCACTAGTGGCATTTCTCAAAGTAAAACAGGAGTAATTAGTTGTACAGAAAAGATAGCCAGATTACACTGTCCATGTTGGACCTCAGCGTTTCTGTTTGTGAGAAGGTTGTCTTTTCTCCGGGGTGGTAATAAATCCCCTCTTTGACATGCTGCATTTACTCTGAATACACACAGGAAGAAAACCCCTGACTTCTTTTTTCCATTTAACACCAAATGTTGTAACAAGCTGAGGCAGATCAGTTTTCCAACTCGTTCCTACTGTTTGTGAAAGGATTGTCTTGCGCACATCTAAATTCTGGGGAAAAGGAATTTTTTTGGGGGGTGTTTGTGTTGAAGTCACAGGTCTCAGAAGTTTGTGACAATAATCTAGGCAAGGTAATGCTAGGTTTCATTGGGTAAATGTGTCTAGTGTGTATTTGCATACAAATGGTGAGTGTTCAAGTCAAACCGGGACTTTTGATTGCGCAGGATAACAACATATTTATCCCACTGTACTTCGTGCATACATACATAAAAATAATATATATTCAAATATTCCTAGATAAATATTGGGAAATACATCATCATGGTGCTTGTTGAGTTTGTAAATGCACTCGACTATACTAATCTTGCAAGAACTATTCCAGAACAGCTGACCTTCATTTATTAAAATACTGTAACAGTCGACTGTTGTTGTTACTTAATTGCACAATCCCATATGTGCTATTACATAGTTTTGAAATCTCCAATATTGTTCCAGAATGTACTGAAGAAAAACATCGAATTAGAAGATTGAAGTGACTTTAAAAGACACTCTATTTACATGCTTTGTAGAAAAGTATCTCAGATGGCACAATATGTCAAACATTGAAGTTAGACACATTTTAATATAAAGTCTTCAAAGTAGATTATTGCATACTTTGGATTCCTTTGGCATTGTTTTACACTGTATAAATAAATAGAAATCAGAAAAAAAAACAAGAAACTAGAATGTGTGTCCAAACTTTTGACTGGCAGTGTGTCATGGTAAGGGAAAACAAAATCCAAAACTATCTAGCCCTGTGTGAAAAAGTGTTTGCCCCCTAAACCTAATAACTGGTTGGAGCAACAACTGCAATCAAGCGTTTTTTCGATAACTTGCAATGTGTCTGTTATAGCGCTGTGGAGGAATTTTGGAGCACTCATCTTTGCAGAATTGGAGGGTTTTCGAGCATGAACCGCCTTTTTAAGGTTATGCCACAGCATCTCAATTGGATTCAGGTCAGGACTTTGACTAGACCACTCCAAAGTCTTCATTTTGTTTTTCCCCAGCCATTCAGCAGTGGACTTGTTGGTGTGATTTGGATCATTGTCTTGCTATAGAACTCCAGTTTACTCCAGCTTGAGGTCACAAGCAGATGGCCGGACATTCTCCTTCAGGATATTTTGGTACACAGCAGAATTCATAGTTCCATTTATCACAGCAAGTCTTCCATGTCATGAAGCAGCAAAACAGCCCCAGACCATCACACTACCACCTCCATATTTTACTGTTGGTATGATTGACGCCAAACATAATGGCAGGCATCTTCCAAAAAGTTAAACTTTTGTCTCGTCAGTCCACAGAGTATTTTTCCAAAAGTCCTGGGGATCATGAAGATGTTTTCTGGCAAAACTGAAACAAGCGTTTATGTTCTTTTTTCTCAGCAGTGGTTTTCGTCTTGGACCTCTGCCATGCATCCGTTTTTGCTCAGTCACTTTCTTATGGTGGAGTCATGAACACTTGCCTTAACTGAGGCATGTGGGGCCTGCAGTTCTGTGAATGTTGCTGTGGGGTCTTTTGTGGCCTTTTGGATGAGTTGTTGCTGCGCTCTTGGGGTAATTTAGGTCGACTGGCCACTCCTGCGAAGGTTCTCCACTGTTCTGTGTTTTTGCCATTTGTAGATAATGGCTCTCACTGTGGTTCGCTGCAGACCCAAACCTTTAGAAATGGCTTTATAACCTTTTCCAGACTGATACTGTAGATCTCAATTATTTTCTTTTTTCACTTGTTTTGGAATTTCTTTGGATCTCAGCATGATGTCTAGCTTTTGAGGATCTTTTGGTCTACTTCACTTTGTCAGGCAGGTCCTATTTAAGTGATTTCTTGATTGCGAACAGGTATGGCAGTAATCAGACCTGGGTGTGGCTAGAGAAATTAAACTTAGATGTGATTAACACCTAGTTATCACACCTGATAAACTTTTTCACACAGTGCTGTGTAGTTTTGGATTTTGTTTTCCCTTAATACTAAAAACCTTCATTTAAAAACTGCATGATGTGTTTACTTGTTTTATCGTTGACTAATATTAAAATTAGTTTGATGATCTGAAACATTAAAGTATAACAAACATGCAAAAAACAAACAAACAAGAAATCAGTAAGGGGCAAACACTTTTTGACACCAAGATTTTCTGTGCAATAGTGCATAGGGAATTTGGAGATTTTTGTTTGTGTGGTATGTGTTAGATTTCTTTGGGTTGAATGGATGTTGAATTACAAAAGAAAGAAACTTTCACCCAGTAATACAGTATGTGATACAGATAAGAAGTGAGATTGGTTCATCTAAGACCTGCTTTCTTTATAGGGACTTCACAGGATTAAGATCAGATGCAATAGCAGGTTTTTATTCAACAGCTCACAAACAACTAATGCAAGATAAATGTGTATGAACAGTTGTTTGTATCACTGCGATTAAGGAGCACAGAGTGATCAGGGGATTTTTGTTTTTAGCCAGCCTTATGATGTCTGCCAATTCATTTATAGAAATTCCTTTAGCACATGGCCAGGGTTGAGGTAGTTTAAATTCGGCTATTTCACTCCTGGTGCTTAACAAGTCCATCCCTTCATGACCACACTTTTTCCCATCTCCTAATAACTCCTTCATGTGTGATACTGTACCATGCCAAAAAGCAAAAATTGTCAGAAACTGATTACATGAACATGGCAGTGAGTTCAATGTCTTTCAATTCTATTCGATGTATTTATTTCTCAAGACTAATTTGTTTCTTCAGTACTTGGATTAGCTTACAAAAGTTTGCTTTACAGAACCAAAAAAGTTTGAAAAGTGGGAGGGAAAATGTAGTGTAAGGAAATATCAAATATGCATAAATCATAATTATCAACTTGTCCTTGATGAGCAAGTCGAGGACGATGGTGGCAAGGAAAAACTACCGGAGATGACAATAGGAAGTAACTTTGAAAGGAACCAGAAGGTTATGGAGTTTAAGTTATGGAGTTTCAGGTGCAAAACTGTTCGTGGAAATTTCAATCCTGAACTATTGCGTGACTGCGGTCACACATCATTAGAGATGGAACCATCCCCGGTCACCACACAACCCAAGCAGACCACATGAGGTTTTCAACCAGAACGATGAAGTCAGACTGGTCTGGAGGGCTCAGGAGCGCCGTGTGTAACTCGACAGAGAGAGAAAACAGTTAGATATAGTCACAGTCGCGTAATGTATAAGGTGAATGTACGTATATTCAGTATCCTTCCTAGTCAAACAGAATCCAATAGATCAGCATTGGGATGTGGTAGAACAGAAGATTTGGAAGTGAAGAAGTGAAGAACATTTGTAGGACATGAAAATTGCAGTCAAGTCAATATAAAGTATAAACACGAAGAGTCCTGTGGAATCTATTCCGTACATAACCAAGGCTATTTTTTTAAAGCAAAGGAAAGGACTACCTAGTATTTGGATAGTGTTTCTACTAAAGCACTCTATGAGATATAGCAGATGCTTTGTGGATTTAAGACTAAATTGGGTTCAGTAAAATTCTGTGGGATTCACTATGTGTGTTATAATAACTAAAGCGCTTATCCTATTTTTATCCAAACCCAGCATATAGTGTCACACTATATGTGTAACTTGAACTGGTGATATTAATCATATGAAGACTGGCTGTCTATGGTTAACATGTGTCCTAAATGCCATTTAACTCCAAGACATACTTTATATTCACCACATAACACAGCATCATTTATTTAGTGCCTCCCTTTGTACTTTTAATCCGAGTTAATACCACAGAACAAAGTGATGCATTGTTCTTAAAAGTTATTCTGTCAATTGTGGCATCCTAGAGGTTTCTCGTTGCATGGTTCTACAACATTTTTCGAATAACTATCATTGTTGCAGCTTCTTTAATGTTACCCAGATCAGGGTTTAGATAGGTTTGGACCAGAAAGTGCTGGAGCATAGTGTCAAAATGGACACAGAAGCACTGTAAAGGGGTTCTTACACCAACCTCTCCAAAGTAGGCCAGCTGCGAATAACAGCGATAGGAATCATGCTGATGGAGGACCACACACACACACACACACACACACACACACACACACACACACACACACACACACACACACAAACACACACACTTCTGAGAGTAGAAGTATGTAGGTCAGGTGGCGTGTCCCTTAATTCTACATTAAATGTGCAGGTGCATGTTGTTAAGAAAAACAGCCAGACACCTGGACAGCTTTATGAGAACTGATAAAATTCATAACCAATACTTTTGTGGGAACGAAATATATTTTTGTAGGTTTGTAGGATTGCATTTTTACAAAAATTCCAAACATACAAAAGATAATACAAATGAGTACATACAAATTCCACCAAAGTTATCAAATGTGCTTCTTTTATAATTCCCAATTAAGGCATATATGGTCACTTCACTAAGCTTGACTTGCAAAGGAAAAATGAGAACAATACAAATTTTGAAAGAAAAAAAAAAATTCAAAAGGTTTTGTGAAAGTCCTCAAAATTTTATTTACAAGTAGTGCAAGCAGTATCCTATAAAGGCTTAAGTTTGTGAAATTGACACTTATTTTTTATTATTTTATTTATTATTATTTCAGGTAATTATTTATCTTTCATTTAATTGGTTGACCGGGTTTTCTGTGCAAATGTGCTCTGAGCTTTACTGTGCATACCTCAGAATATTCTTAATGAAATACTGCTACTCCAATGGTCTCTTAATTTACCAGGAAAAAAAAAACTCTAGGCACATGGCATTGAATAAAGGTTATGAAATTATATATATAAACGTTATGAAATTATATATATACAGTACAGACCAAAGGTTTGGACAATTCTCTTCTTTAGAGTTTTCTTTATTGTGTTCTTTATTGTGTTCTTTAGCCCAAACGCGTCTCTTCTGCTTGTTGCCTGTCCTTAGCAGTGGTTTCCTAGCAGATATTCTACCATGAAGGCCTGATTCACACAGTCTCCTCTTAACAGTTGTTCTAGAGACGTGTCTGCTGCTAGAACTCTGTGTGGCATTGACCTGCTCTCTGATCTGAGCTGCTGTTAACCTGCGATTTCTGAGGCTGGTGACTCGGATGAACTTATCCTCCGCAGCAGAGGTGACTCTTGGTCTTCCTTTCCTGGGGCGGTCCGCATGTGAGCCAGTTTCTTTGTAGCGCTTGATGGTTTTTGTGACTGCACTTGGGGACACTTTCAAAGTTTTCCCAATTTTTCAGACTGATTGACCTTCAATTTCTTAAAGTAATGATGGCCACTCGTTTTTCTTCACTTAGCTGCTTTTTTCTTGCCATAATACAAATTCATCCTCTTTGAATGAGAAGGTGTGTCCAAACTTTTGGTCTGTACTGTATATATATATATAATGAAATGAAGGTTATGAATCATCAGCATGATTCCTATTTAAAACTGCACATGATTGTGATCATTAATATCATGTTTTCCTGTTCAAATTTTCAAATATATTTTAGTCCCTAACGTCCCTTTACAGCACAGCTTCTTTTTCTCTTACCTGATGAGTCTTTAAACAGAGTCGACAGCTCATCAGAGGATCAGACAGCTCAGCATGCCATCACACAGCTACTGTATGTCCGTACATTCGCAAAAGCCACCTAAAACAGAAGTATCTAGAATCGTTTGGAATGACTTTGTACAATCAGGATGAGCTTATTCGAACTCATTTTTTTAATGTGTTTGATTTAAAGTGTTCTGACAAATCCAGTGATAAGAAGATAATCTATTACACATTGCTTGGCCAAGAAAATGTCTGAGCTATACTATATTAGGCCTTGTAAGAAGTATATCACAGCCACAATCATTTGGCATCACCATCTAAACGCCTGTGCCATTGTTTATTCCTTTGAATGTCACCTTCAAAGCTCTAATGGAGCTCCATACTTTTCTTTGCTAGGAGCAGTTCAGATATATTGATGGTGGGTGCTGTTTCATCTATACACTGCAGTCCAATTCCATGGTCTTTCCTGATTTTTATTTTTTTTTTTCACAATTTGAAACAATACTGAGGCATCAGAAACGTGCAATAATCTCCTTTGAACAGGTGATATTGAGAAGTGAGAAGTGTCTGCACTTCTGTAAATGGCTCTAATCTGAGGTGCTGTTTGTTAATTGGTGATTTTCTTGTTAATTGGTGATGAACCTCTCTTCTGCAGCAGAGCTACGGTTTGGTGATAATTCCCTGGGCTAGTCATTATGAGAGTTAATGTTATTATGGTGCTTGATAGGTTTGACAATGCTGTTCTTGCAAGAACTATTCCAGAACAGCTGACCTTCATGTCTTAAAATAAGCACCGACTGTTGTTGTTAGTTAATTATTTAATGCTAAATGTATTATTTCAAATCCAGTATTACATTCCAAGATGTAGAAAATAAATCCAAACTCGTTGTCTAAACTTGTGACTATTACTGAAAAGTACAAATATGATTTTATTAGGTTGGTAATAATGCGCTTGCCCTGAGCAACAATTGTTTATAATAATCTGCCAAGCAAAGGACAGTTGTACTTTCATAAGCAATCCAGCTTGCACTTGGGTGTGGAATAATATCTGAATCTACTGAGCCTGACCACATTCCTGAGAGGAGACACTGCTTTACACCAGTATCCAGTCATAGTGGGCCGAATCACTGCCCAGTTCTATTTTAATTACAGTCTTCACTTGGCTTAACAATGTCTAATTGACATTGCCTTTATGAACAGAATCAGAATTCTGAGAGCAAATAATAGACCAAAAATATACAGTACTATGCTACATTATTATATTTTAAAACAGCATTTTACGTCTGGGTTTAAGTCTGACATCAGTGATGGCTGCAATTCAAATGCAAGATTTATTGTACATTAATGTTTTAATTGTATTATATTAGGGAAGAACTTTTTTTATAGCTGCTATAAAAACACAGGTAATTACACAAACCGGCTTGTTATTTGGATGTACCACAGCAACAAATGTAACTATACAGTAAATTGTTCAGTGTATTATTTATTACCGTGCTACAGGGGAAATAAAACTTTTTGAGTTGTTTTGTTTCAGATCTATTCTTGAATACCTTTCGCTCTGGACCTGCCTGATCCATAATGGTGCCCCACTTTTGGTTGTTCTTATCACATGGAGACCACCCAATACTGCTAAGGATGGCCCCATGTGCTCGTTTAAATCATGTTTAAATTCAGATCGTCATTCAAATCTTAATATCACTCAAAGGTAATCTGAGCAAATACAAAATACAGTTTTTAAAAGATAATTTCATTTATTAAAGAAAAAAAAGCTGTCCCAAACTACCTGGTCCTATGTGAAAAAGTAATTGTCCTCACTACTGAGGACAGTTCCACTTAGAGACTTTGATAGTATTAGAGGCGGCACAGTGGTGTAGTGGTTAGTGATTCCCATCTCTGTGTGCATGGAGTTTGCATGTTCTCCCCGTGTTTGGTGGGCTTCCTCCGGGTACTCCGGTTTCCTCCTAGAGTCCAAAAAACTGCAGATTAGGCTAACTGGTGTTCCCACATTGCCCGTAGTGTATGAATGAGTGTGTGTATGTGTGTGTGTGTGTGTGTGTGTGTCCAGGGTGTACCCTGTCTTGTGCCCTAAGTCTCCTGGGATAGACTCTAGGCCCCTCCGACCCTGAATACAGGATAAACTGGTATAGAGGATGAGTGAGTGAGTAAGTAAGTGATAGTATTAGAAATGAAATTGCAACAAACAGTTTTGTACCCAAGCCTCTGTCAGCGAGCAGTTGGTAACCTGGATAAAGTTGACTTCATAGTAACTGAAACGCATTTCCTGTTAAACAACTGGACATTGATCATATAGCACACCGTTAGAGAATATGTTTATTTCTGGTTACGCTATCCAGTATCACGCACATGAGGATGGGTTCCTCTCACGGTGTCTTCCTCACGTAGTTTCAGGGAGCTTGGTCATTAGGGACAAGTTGATACATTTGTAAATCTATACATTTACAGATTCACAGCATGTTTCATTCCTGTAAAGCTGCTTTGTGACAATATGCTGTACTGTATATGGAAATTCTAAAACCTAATTGAATTATTTTCCTATAAGAGCATGCTCCGAAGTAAGAAATGGACACTCATTAAAATGTGTTGCTTTCAGACTCCCCAAGTGTAAACTGGAAGACATTTTCGGTGAAAAGATTTTTCACCATGTATTTTTGTCTTCCTCAAACACACCCAGTACCAGGAATGTGTTTGTGTGAGGTCTGGCTATGCCACGGCTGCATGCTACAGGCCAAACAAGACATGAATGACCTCTCAGGATGAAGCAAACTAAAGGAAGAACTGAAACACGACATTCCATCTTTTGTCGTTACAACATGCTTCTCCGGAACGTCAAAACATCCAAGTGATGTCCCTCCCCTGTCTCTTTTTCTCTTTCTACAGGAGCCTTTAAGGAATTTCAGCATGTCCTGGCTCTGCCTACAAAGCTCGATTTTTAGGCATCATTGTGTATCTTGTCTTTCTGCCATGAAATGAATTCACAAAGATATGATTGAATAAGATCACCCTGAGGCATTTACAGTACAATCGATGGCATACTTTCTTTGTGTCTCCCACTTCATGTAGAGACAGTTACCGCCTCAGGATTGTCAGGATCTAAAATCTCACAATGATCTCAGATGAGCTCTCCTGGGAATACATTAACGTATTAAGATACAAAATAAAAAATAAAAAACAGTGCAGAAAAAAGAACGTTGATGCTTTCTTTTGGGGGGATGAAGTGTAGTAGATGGATGGATGGATGGATGGATGGATGGACACTGCTGTATATATAAATATTCTGTTTGTATGATCATTTCCTCATCTGACACACATCTCTTTTTTTCTGACATGATTTTTAAACTTCACACGTTGAGGAATGTGTTGACCAGAGGTCCTATCACGGTCGTACAATGAGAATAAATACAATGATGACACATACATTGGTAAACACCATTGGCATCCACGGTCCCTAGTTGGACTACAGAGGTTCCTAGATGGATGGATGGATGGATGGATGGATGGATGGATGGATGGACACTGCTGTATATATAAATATTCTGTTCGTATGATCATTTCCTCATCTGACACTCATCTCTTTTTTCTGACACGATTTTTAAACTTCACACATTGAGGAAGAAATGATGCCCACCAGATTGAAGTCCTGCATGCTCCATATGTAAGATTACATGCAAGTTTCCCATCATAGAGAAGGAGTACTGTATATCCAACAGGCAGGTAACTGAGGTGACTCTATGGTTAGATGGTGTGTGTGAAGTTCTCCGCGGCTACCGTGATTACACACTGACCCTGAAACCGCATCTAAAAAGCTGTTTCCACCACATGTGTTTCTGTCACTCCATACATCAGCCCATCACTTACTGATTCACAATAATGTCTACTACACTTAGATTACAACTCTTGGGTCATCCCCCCAAAAGAAAGCATCAACGTTCTTTTTTCTGCACTGTTTTTTTTTTTTTCTTTTGTATCTTAATACGGTAATGTATTCCCAGGACCGCTCATCTGAGATCATTGTGAGATTTTAGATCCTGACAATCCTGAGGCGGTAACTGTCTCTACATGAAGTGGGAGACACAAAGAAAGTATGCCATCGACTGTTGAATGACAATTTCTTCCAAACTTCTGGATCGGTATGCCTTAGTATTAATGGAAGGTTCCTCATCTTTCCTTACAATTTTCATTTGGTTGGATTTTATACACTTTTGGCCACAACATGGGAATCTTTTTGCAATACATTAAAAAAAACAACACACCAGACATCTAACCACATGTCAGTTCATTCATTTTTTAATCATTAAGTAACTGAATCAGGACTCCAGAGTGTATTGGATAACTCTATGCTAAGGTAGCAAATCCCACTCTAGCATTTCCTTGGTCAAACACAGAGTAGAATTGCCTGAGGAAGACGTCACCCAGGATCCAGTAGGGATAACCGTTTCTGTATTCCTCATGTGATGTCCTGATACCACTCATACAGTTGGAGTTAGAATCCTCTTCCTGTTTATAAAAAAAAAAAAAAAAAATCCAGAACAGTGTCAGTCTGCACTTGTTGTATATATAATTAACTGCTATTAATAATTTGTGAGGCAGTTCCATTCTTACCTGAAGCACATACGCAGTACCTGGCAAATGCAGGTGAGCTCCATTCATAACGAATGTCAGTGGGGGAAGGCTGCTCACTGCGTTACAGTCAAACACATACTGGAAGCACATCACACATAGTAAACAGTTACGAAAAATGTGTTCCCTGGAAAACTGTAAATCTACATGAAATTTCAAACAAACAGACTTATTCATCAATCATTCATATGAGCATTTACACCAACAAAATTCTGACAAAAAATGATGTATGTGTCTTATTCATACAACTGAGTGTGTATTAATTCATGCATAAGAAGATGATGATGAAAATGGGCTTACGTTGCCATTGCTGTCCTGTTGGGCTCCAAGCATTTGATGGAGTGTGTCTACATACTGTGGTGGGCACAGCAGCAGTGATGTTCCTGTGTCTGTAATAGCCGTACATCCATTATCACACCATCCCGTCGACTGGTGATTCACCTCAAAACTAACAACCCAGAATGAGCTTTTTAGTCAAACATACACATTTAATGAACTTTTCTAGTGTTCAGAACGCCAAGTTGTCCAGACAGAGTCATAAATTAGAATTCAGCTTAAAGTTCTTATAAGAAGAAAATGGAAATAAATCCAGCATAATAAAGGAAGTAAAGCATTTGGAATACATTCCCATAGTTTTGGGAATGTTGTACAATGGGACAACCATCTCAATAAAATTTTTCCATTTTTATTAGGATGAATGTCCCATTGTACAACATTCCCAATAAAAATGGGTAATTTCCCCCCCAATGTTTTCCAAAACCATTGTACAATGGGACAACCATCCTAATAAAAAAGGATTTTTTTTATTGGGATTGTTGTCCCATTGTACAACATTCCGCTTAGTTTCTCAAAAAATGCTACACACCTACCCTTCAAAGACCAGTTGCCAGTGGCTGTTTTGTTGCACAGGAACCCAGTTGATCTGACCTTGGTAATGGGCGGGATCAACTCCACCAAACACAACCTCACTTCCACTCTCAGAGTCCCTGTTTAGCAAGTTAATTAGAGGCGTTTTTATACATCTATCCTGGCATATTTCAATAACATCAATATCAAGGAATTACTGGAATACGGAATGAAGCAAGAATTTGTAATGCTAGTAGAAATAAGATAACGGCTTAGAAATAAGCCTTTTCATCAATTTTACAATGTTGTCGAGTTTTCTACCACACAAATACATTTTTTACCTGCTTAAGTAAAAGGCAAAGATCGGCTCCTCAATAACACCTTCTTGGATCATGGTGTCCACAATGGTCTGGGAAGAAGGAGGCCTAAAGGCGAGACCCATGAGCCCATCATGCAGAGGCCTTGCAAAATGATTACCAGGCTCGACGGTACTTAAACCGATCTTCTGGTTTGTGACAGTCAGCTGACCCATCTACAGGAGGTAAATGTTGAAGCAACATAAATATGAAACATAACGTACTGCTTTCATCAAAGTACAATTGCTATAAAGTATTTCAAAAAACTCCTTAGTATTTTTTTCCTTACTACTTTTCAAACATCAGCACATGTCTACAATTACAGTATGTACTTGTAAAACAACTACTTGACTATTTTAGCATTAAGCAGTTGACACATACATTTAAAGTTTAACATATGAGAAAGTGAGACCTAATATTGATCACTGTAATCTGTCTTTTTTTATATTCACTTTTTACTGTCAAGGCAGTATGCATTCAGCAACTTTGTATTGTGAGAAATATCTAAATAGATAATATATGAAGGATTCTGAATGAATCTGTTAGTTAACCTTAGCTAATGCGTTTGATGTTATCTTCTTGGTAAAAGAGACAAATATTTATGATGAGCAACTAAAATCAGTGTATAAACTTTTTTGCCATTCTTTCAGTTTCAACCTTAACGTGAACTCAACAGTGTAGCAGCAAGAGCATGGCCATGAGTCCGGTTAATATTGATATATAGATAATAAAAAAGAGCATTTTTGTTTGTTCGCTAGTGAGAATTGACACTGTGAGAGTGAGTCAATGTAGGCTAAGCTGACCTTGACTTTTTAATCTCAATTTAGTTTCAGTAAAAGCGACCAATTAAGAACACACTCTACATAGCATGTGTCATGTGTGCTCCTTCTTCCCTCTGCTCTCGAAGGATTTACAAAGTTTTATGGTTTTCTATTTTACTGAAGAATAATCCAACTTTTTCCTAGAGTAAGAAAAACCTGTTTTCGGGAAATTGACGATCGTGCTATTCAGAGTCACATGACCACATCCTTGCATAAATAGCAGAAAATCAAGATAATACCAGCAACACAAATAATATTAAGCCCATAGCAATGGCATTCGTTTACTATTCAACTTTTAGTGCAGACGTACTGTGACTGTGTCATAGCCAATGAAACCTTGGACACTGCCGGTTCCGTACTTGATTGAAAATGGCTGTTGATTGCTGGTGAATGTAGAAGACTGACTTGGGTCGAACAGAGGGTGATTGTCTGAAAAACAAGATAGATAAAGGCACTGCATATGATTTATATATTTATAATGTAATAGAATATAATAGATATATAAATAGAATTCTTTTTTTTTAAGACCAGGCCATATTTAATTGGATTGGAGCTCAATGATGGCTGATGTTACTAACCTTGATTATACCACCAGTGTTTTTGAAGCGACTTACTGTATAGCAGATTTTTTCAAGAAAATTAAATAAACATAAGTGTTTATCAGTGTTTTTTTCAGAAGTCACGCTGTTTTGAGCAATGGGAAAGTTTTCATACTGATTACATGACAAGCTGAAGCTTCTTTTCAGGAAGAATATATATATATATATATAGCTGCTATCATATAATTTACAATAGAAAATAACTTGTTTAATTAAATATTAAATAAACCAATAAACTATACAAAATAGATTTATGTTCTTTAATAAATAAAAAAAAATAAATAAATGCTGCCAGTTTGCTCTGGTGTAAGATATAAAATAAATGCTAAGGAAAAGTATTCAACTCTTTCGAACAGCTTCATTTTTCATGCATTATTGTCCGAAAGTTGGTAGACCACCCCTGGCAGTGTGCATACTGTATATTGATTGTTCCATAATAAAAATGAAATAGTACTGAGGTTCTTGTGTGTGTATAGTACTTACTGCAGGCAGCACTGTTGCAGTCGACAGAGTTGACCCACAGTGTGCTGGAGCCGGTGTCAAAGTGCAAGTAGAAGTA
This sequence comes from Clarias macrocephalus, assembly GCA_011419295.1. Classification (NCBI taxonomy): domain Eukaryota; kingdom Metazoa; phylum Chordata; class Actinopteri; order Siluriformes; family Clariidae; genus Clarias; species Clarias macrocephalus. The sequence continues at coordinate 51,196 of JAAGKR010005027.1, forward strand.
CTGTGGAGGAGTTCCAATACCAACCTTTCCAAAATAAGCCATCTAGAGAATACAAAGATATGGATTGTTAAACATCTGTTTGAAGCCTTGATACCTTATACCTACAGTAGATATCATACACAGAAACCTATTATGAGCATCAAGAGTAAAAATCATGTCAGTGAATTAGATCAAAAGCATGATGGCATAAAGGAACCTGTGATTAACCCTTCTGGATTTAGGTTTCCATATAAATATGCATAGTTTATTAATCAGAATGGTTTGGCCAACAATAGGGTTTATATTAAACTTATAAGTGTTACAGACATTTAATTAGGCATGTATTATTAAATAGATTATGTGCATTATTACACTTTTATTATACAGTACTAATATTCCTCTAAGAGCTGCAGGATCAATATTAAAATGTCTATATTTTACAGTAGTAGCATGCATTAAGCAATAGGAATTAAGACATTTTGACTGTATAATCATCATATTTCTGTAAAAGGTAGATTTACATCATTTTGGTTGATCAGGCTCTCAGGGTAACCTTGCTGTGAGCTGTACTGTGAGTACTTCAGCATTTCCTTAAGGAGACCCCTTTCTTTCATTATGGTCTTCTTTCTAACAAGAGGAACTCTGCAGACAACATGTTTAAAATAACATCATGAACAGAATCTTTGCAAAAGTCTACTCTCTCATTTTCACTTATGAAAATGATGTTGGTTCACATCCTCACAAATGCTCTTTGCGCCCGTTCCCTTACCTGTAGAGTCCCTCAGTGAGAGCCAGACACAGCAGACCGAGTATCAGACACCTCATCATGCCTGCACCGTTTTTCTTTTCCACAGACACACACACACAGCAGCCACCTGAATCGAGCATATTTATAAGCCGAACTTATCCAAAAGCACTGACCACATGACCCACAAAAACATTACTGTAGTAATTGAGCTGCGCAAGATTTCATGTTGTCTTTATCAGTTTTATCTGAGATTATGTAAACTGATTTTATAGAATCGTATGCATGCATATTGTGGATGCTGATAATGTATGTTAAAGCTAATCTCAATTCTCTTAAAAACTGCAACGGTCAGTGGGAATTATTATCTTATAGATTATCTTTATGCTTAAAGCCAAGGAACGCTATTTACAGTTACAGTTCTGACTTATCTGTGTCCTTGGTGTTTAAGCAAAACAAACACACAGTCAGATTTATTGTTCTAGGCCCATATTCAGCGGTGAGTGATGTGTGCATAGCAAGGATTTAATACACAAACTGCACACAAAAGTATTTATGACAAATGCTATAACATAAGCACTATACAAATGAATTGAACTGAAACCTCAGACATGTTTTACTTTACATGATTTAAGCACAATTCAGAATTTGCATGCGAGTTACGATACATAAACTTAAACAAAAACATGGCTCAGTTTTGGGTGTTTGTGACTTGAAAGTGTTTTACATTGCTACAGTCTGCGCCACTGGTATACGGTCCTGTGCTGAAATATAAAACTGTTCATTCATTTATTCATCTTCTGTACCCCTTATCCTGTACAGGGTTGCAGGAGCTGGACCCTTCCTAAGTACAACTGCTATGGAATATGCTTTAAGATGAATAATTACTAGTAGGATGAGGTGACATTGGAGGTGATATTGGAACTGGTTTTGAGAAATAAAGCCCTTGCATAATATTATTATGCTATTTATGGCTGAATTTATTGCTTAATTAATTTGTTTGTATTTGTATCTATTATTGTGATAAAAAATCTAAAATAACCTGTTCCACCCATTCATCCAGCTAGGACCTCTGTAGTCCAACTAGGGACCGTGGAGGCCAATGGTGACCGTTGTATTTACTCCCATCCGGGCAATTTGGAAATGCCAATTAGCCTAATCTGACTGTGAGAGGAAACCCACCAAGCATGGGGACCCGATGTGGGAATCGAACCCAGGACCTGGAGGTGCAAGGCAACAGTGCTAACCACCAAAAAATAGGACATTGTCACAGAGCAGTTTTACACGAATGAAAATTCTGGGTATAAATCTAAAAATTTAATTCAAAGCTTCATCAGTTTGGCGCTAATGAACAAGCTGAAGGGGACAGAGGAAGGAAAAACCTTGATAGGAACCGAACTCAAACGGAAAACCCATCTTCATTTCTGTAACTGTGTCTTTTGGTTCAAAAGTGCAGACAGTTTTTATCACAAAATATGTTTCAGTTAGCATGAAGTCCACTTCTAGAATGCTGATTAATGAAGGTGGAAGCCATATTGAAGGAAAATTTGATGTGAAACACAAACAGGTGTGTTATATAATCTAAACCTGCAGCCAATAACATTATCTTAAGCGTGTGAGCAGCATATCTTAGAGAATGCAAAGTTTGCCCGTGTAAATATTGACCAAACCTTGGTCAACTTTGAACTATATTTGTGTTTTAAAGACATTTAAGTGCAGAATATCCCAGTATTACACGTCAAATAAATATATAGTAAATTAGCAAAGAAGGCATACAGTAGCCTTCATAACTCTCCATCATAACTCATCTGGAAGAGTTATGATGGAGATGTCAAGAAGAATTTACAAGCATTGGCAAGCAATCTGACATGGACTTAGAACAGACAAGTCATGTACTATAATTTCGACTGAGAGGACACAAAAGCTGTTCTGATGATACGAGGCAGATTGGAGACTTTTGCAGACAATGATAGTGTGAAGGCTGGGCCTACAGGTTATTAGGGAATAATTATATCACACCGGGAAAGCGAAACATACCTTTCTTTGTATTCATAAGGTCCCGAGGGTGTATAATGATCTGACAACCGGAGAAATTGTGCTGAGAATTTGGCAATATTATTGCTGAACCTTAGAAGACTTTATCCAGAAGTTTATCCCTTTTGTTTTTTTTCCCCAACATGGTTACACAAAAGATCAAAAGATTAATCCTGTGAAAAGTAACTTCAAGAGATTTCAGGTCCGGTCTTTGTTTTAACATCTGCATTCGGTGACTTAATACCCGTGGCAAATTATTACTTAGAACCTTCATTTAAAGTAAAATCGCAAACAGCTGTGCAGGCTTTCTTCTGACAAATGAAATGTAAATTCCAAAAGCTAAAACAGAAAGTATGCTTAATTCTTTTGAATAACATTGACCATTAAGCAATATCGGTCATGACATGATTTGCAAAAGCTCTCCTGTGATCTCATTATGCTGAATTTTGCAAAATAGTAAATATGTAAAATGATCAAAGTTGATCAAAAGTTGATCACTTCCTTTGATAATGTGGACTGTGTAACCTTTTGTATGTTGATTTTTTTAAAAACTACATATAGTTGTTGAACTATATGTAGTTACTGGACATTCATGGACACTTATGGACACTGCACACCTGCACATTCATGCCTGTTTGCATATTTCTATTTGATTTCCTTGATTGGTTGCACATATGTCACTTTAAGTAAGATCCTTTCAGGCATATTTGCTCCCCCGCACTCTCTCATCGACATTTCTATTTAAATCCCCACTTCATTTCCACACTAAAATTTCAATATTTTTCTATATTTGTACAGAATCATTTCTTTCTTCTTATATATTTTGTTATATTGTATATTCTGTATTCTCCAGATATATTATTCTTTCTTCGCTAAATGTACTTCCTGTTTTATTTCTTTTTTATTCATGTTTATTTCCTATTAATAATCTTTTATTCTAAGGTCACTGGCAGTCGTTTAAGCATTTCACTGCATATC